>QFEO01010466.1:0-14358 GCA_003316615.1 Amanita pseudoporphyria | reverse complement strand
ATCAAGGAGCTAATCGGGTGCAAAGAGTCAGCAATGACGTCACCAGAGTTAAACCGAGTGCCTTACTTCTTCCTAGCCGATTCATTCAAGGGTTGAATGCGATGATGCTCGCCCCTGCCGAATAAAGAACGGTATCACCCCAGGAATCAATATGCCATGTGAATTCCTGCTGTGATACGTTGTCGACGTATGCCCGGACACGAAGATCGGCTGTATTGTCGATATCGATTGAGTTCAGGGCGACAAAAACGTCGGGCTTCTTCCAAAACTCGACATCCTGAAACGTGACTGTCCTGCTCTGTGTGGCTTGCGGTTGGTCCGGAGGGCGGACTTCCTGCGTGTTGACGGACGTGCTATAAATGTGTGTTTCGTCCTCAGGATAGGCGATCCAACCCGCTTGTGCAGTATAGAGAATGGTATCCCCCCACGTCTCGATGTTAAGTGTAAATCCGTTCACGTCGATGTTGGTGGCGCTAGTCTTGAGGCGCCAACCTTTGCTCTTGTCGAAGCTGATGTAGTTAAGGAAGGTGACCACTTTTGGCGGGGTTACAAATGGACGATCGAACTTGACGGGCACGGAGGAAGGGTCGTTGGGGTTAGTTATGAGGTTGCGCATGTGTTCGCCTGAGAGATACTGCATGTTACCAGGTGCAATAATGAACAAATCGTCAATGGCACTGCGAAGGGTAGTATCGCCCAAGGCAATGACATGAATATCGACCCATTCCCTCGTGAAATAGAACATCTGCGACAAAACCGTGATGTTGGCGTCTTTGGAAACGTCGAGTTCACGGAAGCCATTGGTAAGACGGGGACGGGCGACGAATGGGCGAGGAAATTCTATGTCGCCCTGTGTGTCGATCTCTGGTTGATTTGGAGGGTGGACGGACTGTGTGTCGAATTCGTAGAAGGCTGGCATGGTTGGCTAGTACAAAGTACTAAGGAACTGCACTGAAGGAAGAACTAATATCTTCCGCCAGGTCATCACCGTACACGGTACAGTCTATTTCGAGCACGGCGATCGGATCTAGTGCCTTCTTGTAACGACCTATCGTCCACAAGGTCAAAATGAGAGCATAGTGCCTTTGGTTAGTGATGAACAAATGTAACATTTACCTATGGGACAAGAATAACTTCTGGACGTAGATTTAACATAGATCTGGGGTGGGAGCCAGTCAGCGTTGGCAGGGGTGACCGGTGATTCTAGAGTGAACTTGGCACTCATCGCAAAGTGTGTACATTGTTTATCTGTATGTATGCGGTCTCATCGATCTCATCAACCGGCTGGGACCGCAACTAAACCTTCAATGGCATGCCACCATTCACATTGCCGGTTCCATTTCCATAAGCTTAGCTTCGAAGTCCGAAAACATCATCGGCGTCAAGGTCTCCTCTAGATGCCCCTGTCAGTGGTTTCCTTTTCTTTGATAGGCTTCGCAGATACAACGCGCGGGGATAATTTAATTAGGGTACGTGGATGGGGTAGAGTCTTCTGTGCTGTGTAGGGAACCAGGCCCAAGTCGAGAAAACGATAGTGAATTTGAAGGTGAAGGACTATGGCATATAGTGAGTCACGAGATATGCCAGGATTGATATCATCATTGTGATGTTGTCAGGCGGGTATTCATATAAATTGGCGAGTGGGCTGGGGCCAGTCGCCCATCATGAATAAAGGTAGATTTGGTATAGTTAGCGACGCAGGGTGCGTCTATCGGAGATGGGCGGCAAGAACGGGTTGCAGTTGAAAGCAGGCTTCGCCTGCTGATTCATATGCGCCAACGAGAAGTTGCCGAAAACGGATTGCCATCCGAAAATGAGCGTACTATCTATGGTTCTTGTTTCAACAGAGCAACTACCAGCCGATCGATTCCATCATCCTTTGGCACTGAGCATCTTGTGATTGTCTCCACATCGAGTAGTGACCCATTCGGCCAACTGCCGAGCTGACCCTCTTGGCTACTTAAACTGCAATAGACGTTCAACTCTGTTGCAGAGCCGATCTTCTTCTCACTACTGAACTTCACCAGTGTACGCATACCGGATGGCAAATCCAGAGGACGACAGAGTTTATTTTATCAAGCATGCTTCGGGGAAATGTTGCATAGACCTCAACGGGAACGATAAACAGTCTAGTAGGTCTCTCCACAAATTGCATCGTTCATAGCTTACTATGTTGTCCCAGTCCTTGCGTATCCATTGTACAAAACTGAGAACCAGAAGGTACAGTAAATACATCATGTTAGCCTGCTTCACTAATTGTTTATTCCAGTGGTACCTCCAGCAATTTGGTAATGAATGGACGATCAAGAACATGATGACTGGTGATTATCTCGGGCTTGGTCCAAGTGGCATTGTGCAAACGTCGCCCTTGCGTGCTTCCCAAACCCAGTTTAGATGGCAATTCGACAAGGATGTAAATGATCCACAGACATGGAAGTATGTTGTCTACTATGCTCATGCCAATAAGCGGCTTAGAAAAACCCCTTCTAGGATCCGTGTCGCCAACACTAATTGGTTTATCGATTTGGCCAATGGTTCTACTGACCCCGGTACTGTAATTTTCCTTTGGGATGGGGACCCAAAAAACCCCAACCAGCGCTGGAAGCTCCAGTATCATGATGCCAGTGGTCAGTTCACACCCTCGTTTTCCGTGCGTTTTGGTTCTAATATTCCTTTCCCTAGCCTAATATTCTTCCGCTCGACTTGTTCGCTGGTCCGAGGCCGTAGTTAAGACCTTAGCGTGTCACATGCTCTTTTTTTCCCCTTGCGCCATTGGCGGCGTCCCTTGTACAATGCTGTCCATAGCTCCTTTTCCCTTCAAACTTCTTCCATTCAGAAACATCGCATGTTGTTACTCTTTTACCGTTGAATGTGTCTGTTGTTAATTGATATCATATCGTGATCGAATACAAACTAAGCTACTACAACGCGCGTTGTAGAAGCAACACGGCCGCAGGTCTACAGCTACGCGACGCCCATCCACCACCAAACACGACCTCGTAAATTTCGCATCTCCTACTCGATTATAACCCATCGACAACGTTTTAGATCTTTTCGCGCGATCACAGTAGATTCGGGACGAAAATCCAGTTGCGCTGAGTCTTGCAAGTTCTTTCTCCTAATTTTGAGCCAGAAACTTTACTGTTTTTCGTGTGCAATCTAATCATTCTACTAATAGTGTTCCTCGAAGCCGCACTACCGCATTCACCATCCTTAATTACTTCTCGAGGCCCTCTGCACACGTAAAACCCAAAGGTAGGCCATCACGAAAATTCCCTGACTAAACACCTAGTTACTCAGCGTTCAGCTCCGCTTGATTCAACCGATTAGTTACAACACTATCTGTTACTGCATCCATCGCCTCCTTTCCGGTTGAAATCCTTCGCGAAATTTTCAGCTATTGCGAACCTGCCAACATAACCGAGTCATGCCAACAATTTGCTTTAGTTGCTCATTCCATTCCCTCTTTATGGACTTCCGTTCATCTTGGGCCATCACAGTTTGCTTCTTGTGAAGGAGCGACCTTTCTCTGCTTGCGACTCAAGCGAGCGCAAGATCTTCCTTTGAAGGTATCAATTGGGCGAGTCTCTGAAGCAATGAAGAGGCAGGATGCAGTCATTTCATTATGCACGATCGCAGCTGCATACAATTCCCAGATCTATTGCTTTGAAGTTACTGCAGATACTACTACCACTGCAGGAAATTTTTTGCGAAAAGTTTTTGAAAGCGGTTACTCTTCCTCAATTTTCCCCGCACTTCAGGCACTTTCCATTCGCGTGGAGGATAATAAAAACTCTGATGACGAAGATTATGGCGATAATGATGTAGGACCTATATACGCATATGGTCTCCCAACCCAGCTCAATGGTGCTATCTGGAAAGCTTCAACACGATTCCCAATGCTTCAGAGCCTTTCACTTTCCAGTTTCAACAATTGCATACCTGTACCCATGAGACGCCATACTTTCAGCCATCTACACACACTCGTTCTCCATGGAACTTTCGGAGGAGAACCCAGTGATACCGTAACCTCTAACTTATTGCATTATTCTCCGCAATTAGAAACACTTTGGATCAAACATGACAGTTACAGGGATTTCCAAATCGATGCGATGAACCGTTGGCGCAACGTCGAACTTCCTCACCTTACATATCTTGCGATATCTGTGGCTCTCGGTGCAATGACTATCGCCAAGTACATACATGCGCCCGCTCTATGTTATCTGCACATCGATGGATCTCTTAATCCAGAAGATAGTCACAAAGATAATTACAGGGTTGCAGCACAGATTGTCTTGAGCTGGCTTGGGAAACATTGTCTAAATGTGCGCCACCTCGCCATCATATCGACCTGCCTCTTCCGTGCCGATTGGAGACGACTACTCATCGAACAACGATCCACTAGTGATGTTCCTCTGTTTCCGCAACTAGAGAGCTTTTCTCTGCATGGGCATGAAGCCTCATCCGGAGAAGCTGCATGTGGATTTGGTGATGCATTGTTGGGCCAGTTTGTATGTAGACCTCGTTTGCAGTTGCGAAGGCTGGTCTTTTTCCGGTGCAATTTGACCCTCTATGGATCGTTAATAGCAAGGGTGTTTCAAAAGTTAATCAATGGAGCGTTACACGAATCATACGAGTTAGAATGCGATAATGCTTCTCTCCAATTCTCGGAAGAGAGCCTCGTCACACTGGCGAACTTGGGAGTGAAGTTGATAAGACATCATGGAACAAGGAAGGTGGATGATTGGTGGAATCGTGGGCATCAGATTGACGCAACTGATTCGTATGTTTACTGAAAGTCATTTTCATGTACAGTAGTGGCTTTTCCGTCACAGCTTTTCGCGAAGTTGTGTGCGAATGACAGTCTGAGGCTTTTAATATGCTAGATTGCAACCCCTTCCTGGTGATATATGACAGAAAACGCCATATTTTGTTGAGGCGACCATCCAGCCATGTTTTGGAAGCGCTAGAGTGTGCCGAAGTCGCGCGCGAGAATTATGGCCGTCATGTAAATTTTGGACTTTGGAACTCAGAGTCCGCCTAAGCGACTGAAAAGTCGACTTTCCAGTGAGCTTTGTTTTTACTTGTCCCCACAATGTGACAATTTCGGCAGAACCAGAATGCAGACAAGTATCTGCCTGATGATTTTCGTTGCCCTTGCTCCCAATGCGTGTTGGAGTTTGAACGTGTGGGCGCATGTTTGAGTCAGTATATCCAAGGCCGACAAACAAACGGGAGCACAGGAAAAATAGCCTTTGTCCCTCTGCTTAATATGCCTAAGTGCCCCGCTCGAAGACACCAGCGACGAAGGGGTAAAGGCCCAAATATCGTCAAGGCCAAGTCCTGGGACGGCCCTATATCTCCTTCTAATAATATTCCTAAATCCCCTACTTGGTGCCTCCTTGTGGTCGATGGCCTTGATGATGCCGACGGTTACCGCAAAGCCATCAGCTACATAAACGCCGTCAAAGTACACTACGCGAACGATAGTTACACCTACGACCGTTTTGTCAATGTCTTGCGAGACTTTAAATATGATATGTAAGTATTACCGTGACCTTGTCTGTTATTCTTATTCCAGCTAGCATTGGGATCCCAGAAGTCGTTAGCCATATTTCACGTCTCTTTGCTGGCAATTACTATTTACTACGAAGATTCAATTCTTTTCTCCCCAATGAGTATAAAATTGATGTCCCTCCTGAAACGAACACCATCATGGTCGCACTAGAATCTCAAGAATCACTTGTAACTGAGGCATCCCACCCTAATAATCATCCATCCGAGCCAGATCTTGCACCACTCTCGCCACTGGAAAGGAACCCCGGCTCTGAGGAAGTACCGACCAGGAATGATTTTATTGAGTTACAAATGGGCGAAACACGGGTACGATCCCTTCTCTCCCCGGAGATATGTCGTCTATAATTCTGGGTCGAAGGCATCTACAAGCCAAAATGGGTTCTTTTCTGCATCTCGAAATTTTGGGATAAGAAATAGTGAGATGAACGAAGTTCACGGGAATCTGGTTCGACTGCCCTTATTTTTGTACATTTAATTGTTAATGACCTCAGTACAGGTTCATAACTATAATATCGGATCATCGTCACTCGCCCTATTCTTAGCAGGGCTAAGCCAGGCCGACAGGTTGATTCCGAGCGGTGAAGAGTATATCCGCGGGTTGCAACTGTATTTCAGTCGAGAGACCCTGCCAACAACGCACTCCAACGGACTGGCTACGATTGGCAGACAGTACAGACGCGCTCAGGATTTTAGCGGATTTGTAAATGTCATCTTATTCTGTCATTGGCTTATCCGCAAATTCATTATCCGACGGCAACGAAAGTAAATCTTATCTTATCCTGTCATTAACCTTTAGATTCATCATCGACAACCATTGTACTGTAACGTTTGTTAATCGATCAGTCTTTGAAAAGTAGTGATGTCAATAAGAAGTGAGAGGAGAGTCTGAGTGATTTCGCTCTCGACGTACGAGTCAATTTACCTTGGTAAGTATCAGACGCGGCGTTCATTTTACGGAGCTCCACGAAGCACAAGGCTTCCTGAATCACTTTCGACGAGCCCTTAAGCTTTTATACAGCGAGCCACTGACTCAGGGTTGGAGGTCCCGTGTACATAGAAATAAACTCTCGGAAGTGAATTGATAGGCAGACCTACCGGCCAGGCGGGGCCACCTGATTCCGTAACTGATTCAGTGTTGGGAAACCGTGTACGACCATAAGTATTTGACCGAAAAAATAGCCAACCGTCTGTTCAATGATTCTGACCTTCGTTGACTTCCAAGGGCTCTGGGGATGGTCTCCAGGTCACGTCCAACAACGATCTCTACACTTACCCGGCTGACTCAGCACCTCATAGAATTCCGGCTCTTCCCAGCAGTTTTTAACTCCCTGAATCCCATCCAGCTTCGACAGGCCAGTTAGTGCTTTCTGGCCAAAAAATACTCTCGCCTTAATAGAAGTCATATTACAAGATAACGGTAGAGGCAACGAGCAGACGTGGTGTGTGGTTCGAACGGAAGGCTGGTCGTTGAGCAAGGTTCCTTCGTCCAACCCGGTGCCTTCATCACCCATCTCAGACCCAGAGTCTGCTTCAGCATCCTCCTCAAATTGGCAGGCAATGAGCGGCCATTCACGTTTCCTTGCTCGTCCTCATCGACATCCTCTGAGTCCCCATTAGTACTCCTTTCGTCATCTGATCCACTCGCTCCAGCAGCAGCATCTCGCTCAGCCGCTTGAACGATACCTTTATCCTCTATACGACTGCCAGATTTGTCTGCACCGGCAGCAGTCCGGCTAAAGTTGCCAAACCTGAGTCGAATACAGGTTGCGCCTTCCTCTGCGCGTAGTCGTCGTATCTCATCCTTGACCAAAGCATAATCCCGCAACTTCTGAACGCCAAACCGATTCCGCTTTTGGTTTTGATATCGCCCATGCTGGTACAATATGAGCACCGCGCGCCATAGGATGTCGAGTTAACCTTCTCCTTGTCTCGAAGAAAATGTTCCTAGAGCCAGGACTTCTCTCGCCCCATTGGGTGCTGACTGGAAGTAAATCACACCCAAAAAAGTGGGTTGTCATGTTTGTTCGGCAGTTTGAAAATTAGGCTTGATGGCAACCAGTTAGCCGACTGACCCACTGACTTAGGTAGGTAAATACTCAGGCTATTTTTACCAGTTAGTCCCAACGCTGATAACTATAATCTCTGTCACGAACCATAGCCCATCCATGACATATTGCGCTCTGTCCGCAACTACCTGCTTACGTGTGTGCTGGGATGGATAGTGTTCGGAGATGGAAGGACGAAATGCGGAAGGCCGCCTAAGGTAAGCTTAGCCGAAGATGCTTGAGCGCTGGCCAAAATTAGCTTGACACGATTCCAGCAGCCTCAGCTGTCCAATAATTTCTTCTAAATCCGTTTAAAATCGTTTATGATTTCCCAGAGCCTAACTTTGCAAACTTTTCATTTGCCACGGTCTTGCTGGTCGCTGGCTTGCTGACTCGCTGTTCCTTGCGATCGTCACTTCTATTTCAAACGTTTGTGGGTGGATTCAACGTGGTCATTAATAATCAAATGAATGGCCCTCGTCATAGCACTACGTTTCGGAACCTTTGCAAATGGATTATGAGCCTCACATCTGATCATGGCTATTCGATTCTACCTTCGTCGTATACGGACCCGGATGTCGAACTCGAACGTAATGAACCAGGAAGTTCTGCGTGTCTCTGGTGCAGTAAGGCCCCACTGTTGCTTAAGCGCCGGTTGTTGAGAGGGATGGTGGTGTCTGCACTCGCGTTCTTTGGCTATTTGATCTTTTCTATCTGGGTAATAGACACGGATCCTTTGCCACCTACATATGAGAAGTGGCGAGAATACGAGCGCCAGCTACCGCAGAACAACGCCTCACTGCCATTACCAGAGGGTAAAGATGGGAAGTACTTGCTTATAGATAACTATTCGACCCGTAAGTCTTCTATACATTGCCATGGCGTGGTTCTAACCTCCATTCACTCTAAAAGACGTTGGTTGGGGCAACCTACTGGAAGAGTTGGTTATGCATGCATTTCTTGCCTACTCATCGAAAAGAGCGTATGGCACATTTAGTAGCTTGTGCCTCACTATTACTAATTTCTTCCTGTCCTTCAGATTAGTGCTTTACGAATTCACATGGGATCCCAACAACAAAAGTTATACCGAGTTTAATGGGAAATATATACCGTCACGGATGCCTGTTAGTGTAACTTTGGCTGGTTCGTGGTTTTTCGCTTCTCGTTCATGGCCTTGATGGATCTTCAGGCCCCATCGCTGGTGGGACCATGGGACCCGATCATACCGACATACCGAGGGCAGTATCAAGAGAATATTTTGAAGAGGTCTGTCCAAACAAGTTTCGAGTAGATGCCAACAGAATGAAGCGAAAGCTTCTACATGCAACCGGCGACGAAACCACGCAAGCTTGGGTTAAAGAACTCGATACCGTCAAGAATCGATGTGTAGTGATCCCGAAAGGAAGTGAACGAGTGTTTGATAACACGTACGTGCTACCACATTGTAGGATATAATTTTAATGAGACTGGCTAGGATCTTTGGAGAATCGCGCCTCCTTGACGTTTGGCCGGAACTAATACAATCTCCAATACTTCAGCGCTTCGCCTGGTCTCCACTTATACTAGATGCGTACGATAGGAATCGACATATCTTTGAATTGCGCCGCCTCATTTCAGGACACAATATGACTCTCCCAGACACTCTATTTGCGGATATTACAATACCAGACCTCTTAGATGGTCTTCTAGTGGTTCATATCCGAAGAGGCGATTTCAAGGGTCATTGTAAATATCTTCAGAAGCACAACGTTGGATACAATGCGTTCAATTCGTTCTCGGAATTCCATGACCGGTTCGAGCCTCCGTCAGATTACTGGTCAAGGACGACATATTATACTGATCATTGTTACCCCTCTACCGAGCGAATGGTATCCAAAATCGAAGACGTTCGACAAAAGCACGGAATTTTGCAAAGGCTGTACATTATGACGAATGCTAGGAGACCGTGGCTTGTATCATTCATCGATACACTTTATAAGACTGGCTCCTGGGATCATATAGCGACAAGTAGGGATCTGAACCTAACATGGGAACAGGAGCACGTTTCTCAGGCGCTCGATGCCCTCGTAGCACACCGCGCCGCGGCATTCGTTGGAAACGGGGTAAGAAATAAATTGGGATGAGGGGCTGCTGACCGCAAAATATATTTTAGTTTTCTAGTTTAACGTCAAATATCAACATGTTGAGGATGGCTGGGAAATTTGAACCATCTTCGACTTACTTCTGGTGATACGTAAATGCTCAGTTCTAGTATCAGCATGCCGCCACAAGGGGTTTCTGACATTGTCCTCACACGAGCCGTCGAGTCAAACCATTTCGTTCTATATATAAGCTTTGGCATTTGGGCTTTGGGCGGCTGTTTGCTCGGTTTTTAGATAAACACACATTTCTGAACTCACACGACATCATTCTTTTGCCCTCTAGGTTCCTCGGACTTGCGGAATGCGATAGATGGCTATTCTAGCAGCTGTTAGCGGTAGTGTTGGGAATGACCCAGGTAATTACTTTTTCCATAAATTTTAATTGTCGAATATGACCATAGGCCAGTGGGGTATTTTGACCGAAAAAATAGCAAAACTTATCACAGGCTATCTAGTAATTTCAACCATTTTCCAAAGGGTCTGGGGATGATCCGGAATGATTGGAAACATGAGCAGGTCCACCATTCTCTACATCCAGACCCAGCTGACTCAACATCTCACAGAATTCCAGCTTTTCGCGGTAGTTTCTAATATCCTGTATCCAAAATGTGTCCCGTTCAGCTTCGACAGACCAGTTGAACACGTTTTCCATGGTAATCGGTGTTTTCTGACCGAAATGCACCTTCTTGACACTATTGGGGTAATAGTCACAATCAAGTGGATGATGGTCCTTTTCCCGTGACACGCTTAACAGCACCTTTCGCTAAGGAGCTGTTTGTTTTTACGTATTCAATAACACTAGGCCAGTACCGGACTCGCCTTCAGCTAAAAGCAAAACTAGACCATCCTTTATAGCCTTGCCGTCCTCATCTTGAAGCCTTGGTACAATATAAGCACTGCGTGTCACTCATAGAATGTCGAATTAACCTTCTCCTTGTCTCGGTGAAAATGTTCCCAGAGCCCTGAGGGCTTCTCTCGCCCCATTGGGACGCTGAAGCAGTGAATCACATTCAAAAAAGTGGGTTGTCATGTTTGTTCGGCAGTTTAAAAATTAGGCTTGATGGCAACCAGTTAGCCGAATGACCGAATGACCCTCGTAAATACCTCGATTGAAACGACTGTCCCACTGACCTAGGCAGGGTAAATACTATTTTTACTGGTCAGTCCCAACACTGGTTAGCGGAACTCGGCATACGGCCGTATTACTTATGGGAATGGGAGGAAATGCCAAGCCTTTGATCACACAGACCTCTGGACGACCGAAGACACCTTTCCGAGCCGGGGCATAATACCCTGTGTGGGAAAGATCCCCCGCGAGTTACTATGAAACAAGGATAGCATTTGAAATATAGGTCTGTATATAATAGTTGGCGGACCAGATTTCACAATCATGCAGAATCATTCTCGCTACCTACCTCTCTCCACCGGGTTGGGCACCAGCTGGCGCCAAAGCGAACGAACATGTGCTCTCAAACGCAGCATGAGAATACCCTTGGTGTTATTTGTTTTGGCAACAATTACGCTGTATGCTTTTACGAAATCGACGCTTCCTCGTTACGAAAAACATCGTGATTACGAAGATCACCTCCCTCACTATAGTCTTGACTCACCATATCCAAACGGTCGACATGCAAAATTCATTCTATTCTCGACCCATCAAAGAGGTATAGTGAAAAACGGCATTGCCAGTGTTTTGGGTGCTCATTTTGTTTCCAGGGGTTGGCTGGGGTAATGTGATGCAAGAAATCGTTTTAAATGCCTTTTTAGCCTATTCTGCCAAACGATCGTGAGTGCATTTTGAAGATACGGATATCGTCCTTCGTAGCTTCTGACGTTGACTTTTCAGATTTGTATTTTACGATCATTCTTGGAATGTGGTAGACGGTCTGTCGATATACGATAACCAGATTAACATACCGTTATCCGCCATACTCTCTGGTAATGCGTTTTCCGAACTCTTACATTACTTCTCACCTTATCTGATAACAGGTCCACTGGTTGGCGGATTTATCGACTCCCTTGATGCTCCTCAAGCAATTTCAGAAAATTATTTCCACAAAGTCTGCCCTAATACAACCATTGTTCTAAAAGAAGATTTAGAAGAACGCCTCCGAGGAGCAACTTTAGTACAGTATATCAATATTTGGGTCGAAAAGTTAGAATCTATGAAGGACCGATGCGTAGAGATACCAAGGGAGATTCCCCAGGTGTTTAACTACTTGTACGTACCACTAGAAATAAAAGATATAGTTGACCAAGTTGGCGATAGAGTTTTCGGGTCAAAAGAAATATTAGACATCTGGCCGGCGCTATCCCAGTCCCCAATAATCAAGCAACTTGGCTGGTCATCCCTGGTGCACTCAGCTTTCAACACTAATCGTCACTTATTCCAGTTTCTATCGCCCAAGACATCCACTGAACAAACGAACGAGGTCCTCTCGCCTCCCTTTCCTCCTCTGCAAGGTCTCCTTGTCCTCCACATTCGCAGGGGAGACTTCGTCGAACACTGTAAAGGACTTGCCAGTTGGTCTTCCCAATTCAACGGTTTCAATCGATTTGATGAGCTTCCTGACAAGTTTGAGATACCCGAAGGTGGTAGCACAAATAAAGAGGAGTATTACCTTAAACGCTGTTACCCAACTATTTCCCAGATTGTGTCGAAAGCTTCCAGCATCAGGCAGAAGGTCTCCGGACTGAGACGTTTGTATATCATGACTAACGGAAAATCTGAGTGGGTAAACGAGCTTATTTTGGCCCTGCGCACAACGGACGAGTGGGAAGCTATATCGAGTACCAAAGATTTATCGCTTACAAGGGAACAGAGATTCGTTTCGCAAGGCCTGGACATGTACGTTGCTCAAAGGGCCCAAGCGTTCGCTGGAAATGGCGTGAGTGCCCTCGGAGATACGGTGCTGATACCTTAACTGACCGCAGCATTCCTCCTGTGCTATTACTAATCACGGACGAATTGGATAGTGGTCTAGCTTAACATCGAACATCGTCATGCTGAGGATGGCTGGAAAACACCACCCGAATACCACGTTTTTCTGGTAGCACAGGCACGCGACCCTTAAAGAAAGCTCGCCACACGGGGTACAGGGTTGGAAAGTGCTGCGTCACCTGTTGCCTTTATCTCCCAATGCACACATGATTTGGGAGCGGTTTTTGAACGCTTGTTAAATAGCGTTATCGTGGTTAACCTAGAAACACCATAATCAGATAAGAGTAATAAGGTTGCTAGTCGTCTAAAAAGCACCCAAAGTCCACAATTTGAAATATAATCCACGCGGGCGTAAGGGTTGCCTTAAGCGTCCAAGTGACGTCTGCGGAGAGGAGGCGCAGGGCTGTCAAGGGTCAGTCAAGCTCTCTAAGTCCACGAAATGCGCCAACATTGACGAAGTGGCGTGTGCTCTCCAGTCTTGTGACCAGGTCTTGTGTTCTTATTCTACCCAGGCTTTCCACGCAAACGCCTATGCTGTTACTCACGTTCTCGCTTCCCTCTCCCGTACATCAATGTTACTTTTACAACAACCAGCTGGACACGTGTGCGGCACATGTCGTCCCCGCATTTTTCGCACACGAGGTGGTGGCGTTCTCTCTCTCTGCCGCCCTTTACTCGGAGATTACTGCAGATTCCTTTCCGTGATGGTGGAAAGAAAGTTGAAAGATCGGTGAAGACGCCCAAATGGATCAGTGTGCCTTATAGCACATTCAAGCATGAGGAATGTAGTCGGCTGACCGTGTCATAGTAGGACGCGTTACCTTGCTTATAGTACTTGCAACATAAGTGCATAAGTGCTCAGGTGATTGGTTAAATGACAGCCTTCGTGCCGGACACGCCGGTTATTTCAATTCCATCGTACCGGTTGTTCACATCACACTCGCTAACTGGGGATCCCAGACGGCTGAAGATCCTGACGCCCTTCGTTACCAGGTTCCGCTATTTTCTAGACGCTAGCCAAAGGAAAAAAACTACTCGGATGGACAGCTTAATAGACTTCCAACTCTGACTCGTCAGATGATGTGCCAATGTCTACATGCGGATCCGTACTGTCATCAAAGGATGCTCCATCGTGTACGAAAATTAACTACAATTCAATTCAATTTTGTGCCGCACTCTGGGCGACGGAGCAGGATCGTGTGGGGTTAGAGACGTCCTACATGCGCAATGCTGTTCCGTGGTAATGGGAGGCTGGGAACAGCTACGGAATTGTTAGGGTGTCACACGTGATGCTGTGAAAGTTCAGAAGCACTTCTCTCTCAGGAGATCGTTGACCCCCGCCTCGGGTTCGCATGCCGTATTTGGCTACCCGAACAAGGAGACGCATCGTGAGTGCGTCGGAGATGCTGTGTACGCCCCAATATCGGCGTACTCCTGTTCCAGCTGAGAACAACCGCCAGGTAGTAATATCGAGTCGCTATTATGGTGATGGCTGTGACGATAATACAAGATGTACAGATATATCTCTAACTTTGTGCATATTACTATTAGCGTTAATAATGGTAACGCGTTCATCCCGACAATGTTGCGGGAATCAGTGATCTCGGCCTGCCGATATAATCCAACTTGGGATGTATGTACCTCGATTTACCTG
>QFEO01010464.1:0-11529 GCA_003316615.1 Amanita pseudoporphyria | reverse complement strand
CTACATGCAACAGGGGATTACTGATGTGTTAAAGACTTGACTTCGTCCTATAGCGGTGAGCTATTAGCAGCTATTGAAAAAATCTATTTGATGCAGCCAAGATACCAGAGAGACTTCAGAGATCGGTCAATTTGCTCGCTTTGTCATAGCCACGATATGCTTTGGAGTTGGACAATTGCGACAAGGAAAACAACGAATAGACATGGAGGTCATCACAAGGGTGGGCATTCGGAGCTTCTTAGACAGCCAAACGCTGTGTCCTGAAGAGCAGGATGACCGTGGCATTCCGTATAATGAATGGACGTGGCGAGGACTGCGTTCACCTTTATTGAAGAGCGGAATAATAATGGCAAGGCGTTCAGCGAAAGGGCACAGCGAGGACCGCGGAGGAAAATGCCCTGCTTAGACAATGGAGTTGAATGCTGCGTCCTTGCCCCCACTGAAGAATGGAACGGTTGTGACAAGGCATATAATGAATAGAAGGATCGAGGATTATGGTAACTTCGGTGTCCGTTTTGGACTGCCGAGGTTACGTCCTTTACCCCATCCAACCCCACTGAAAGACGAAATACGAAATGACCGTGGCAGAGCGTATAATAAATAGACACGGTGACCGAGTCAGGCCGAGCGCTGGCGGCCGGGACGCTACTAAACGACTGCGGTGACTTCAACATTCGTTTTAGACAGTCAAGGTTACATCCTTTACCGCACTGGAGGACGAAATAACCGTGGTAGCGCATATAATGAACGAATACACATTTACCCGTGCTTGTCTCCGCCGAGCTTGCCGGAGTCTGGGTCTAAGCGCCACATGCTTCTGTCATGCCTAGATGACTAGCGGCGAGAAATTGTGGCATCGTTTATTGAGTATAATAAGTGAGTGTAACGTGATAAATCCTCGAAAACACCATGAACGGGATAATTCACATATTTATCAGAGAGATATATTTTAGCGACAAGAGTAAATGGCGAGGCCAGTATCCTTTCTATCCTAGTGTTAGAGAAATTCCGTGGCGAAGATATCTCCGAGGGCAGCAAATTAATGAACCGGTCCGGCTTTGAGCTTTTGGTGAGTTTGTTTCACGCCCCTTCAATCTCCCTGTCTGCAGTTCCGGTTTCGTTCGAGTAATCCGCAGATAGCAATCAGAAATATCTCGCTAACTATCATCCGAATTTGAGGATGCGCCAGACCCCATTTTCCAATTGATTTCAGAACGCAGGACTTACTCAATGACTAACACGTTTTAGGTCAAGCATGTATCTTTTCCTATTTGGACCCTCACGACCAATGTGTAACCCACAAGCATGTGTTGATGGGCCACAAAATATTCCACCACCCTGTTTTTTGGAACCACCCCGCTTTTTCGCATAAATAGTCTTTGTGGATTTGTCGTTTTCTTCAGCTACGCTTCAGAACTACCACTACACGACCATGTCCTCTTTCCCTCTTATTCCCTTTTTGCCGTCTCCTGCAACTTCCGACAGCGTCGACGATTATTTCCAAAGGTTGGCCCCCGATTACCAACAGCGCATATACCACAACGGCCGCGAAACTGCTCCACCTTCTCCCTTCTCGTTTTCAGGCCATAGCACTCCAGATATGAGGTATTATCCCGGCTCGTATCACAATCGCCCTAGCGCCACACCATCCTCCTCTTCCGGCTCGCCCTCAGACTTTGGCAGTCCAAACACTAGGCCTTATTCCACTTCACATGACATTCGATTCGACTCCATGCCACCGATTTTTTCATCCAATTCTCAGCTGAACGCAGACGTCTACAATACTTCTAATACGTAAGTCTGGCTAATTTCTTGAATTTGGCATTTTGAACGCAGTCTTTCTAGTAGTATTTATAAAGATGTATATGGCTCTTATCCTGAAGTACTGGACAGTCAAGACACTTCGCCCACACTACCATTTCCTCTACAAGATTTGTACTACAATGGACAAGCATACGCGACGAATCTTATGTGTGCTCCAACCCCACCCAGCACTCCCTCCCCTACCGCGGATCCCTTCCTAGGATATCAGCAGAACTGGATACCTTCAGCTTCGTATGTGATGTCATCTTATTTGTTTAACATTTTTCTCACACAAACTTAGAGAGGAATGTGCATTCATGCCACCTTTCAATGATCCATTTACGTTCGGACTGGACCATGATATTACGCCCACCAGTCAGGCTATCCACGTTCAATCCAAACCCAAGAGGATTAGGAGAACTAGGAAAACTCAGAAGTAAGATAAACTTGTTGCATGTTTGACGATTTGATCGACGAAGTATTTAGCACTAGCGGAATTAAGTTCGTCTACTGCGAGCCTGTAACCGTTCGAGATGACGAGAAAAAGTAAGCTATTCCGATCAGTTCAGGCCGACGTGACACTAATCTGGTTTAAGTGCTTCGACTGTCCGTGTTCTCAGCTGCTCAGTACCACAAAAGAAAGAAATAAAGGGCTCCAGAAGGTCTGGGATCAAAGTAGTTTGTAAGGATTCCGACGGCGCCGATAAAGCACTCTTTTTCCGCTCCTGCGTTGTCAGACCGCGCGCTGTATGCCAGTGGAACGGTTGTTGCGAAGAAATCTGGACGGATCGCAAGTCCATTCGGGAGCACATGGAGAAGGCTCACGGCGTGCGTTGGATCCTGAAGGACAGGATCGATTGTCGATGGCCGGGTTGTCTTCACAACGTCTTAGTCGACTCGCTCTTTCGCCACATTACAAACACCCACATGCATGTCGTTCGTGCGCCCTGTGTTTCCTGTGGCGAAGACTATTCTCGTCTTGATTGTCGAAGTCGCCATTCTCCAATGTGCTTGCTCAAACGGTCTACATTTTGAGAATTAGAAAGGGTCTAATAGGGAGAATCTTTTCGTTTTTCATCTTTGGTCAATATTTATTAACTTCTGGAAAGAATATGTTACTGTACCCTTTTTATGTACTGCTTTTCCCGTGATAATCATACTATTTACTCCACTAAACACTCAGGGTGTGGCTGTGCAATATTCGATTGGCGTTTTTTTCTACTTCCGAATAGACATTAGGATTGAAACTATGAGACCTGCGGTCTATGACATAACACTGTGAAATAAAGTAGTACGAAACAGTTATGTTCCTGTGTGAAAAAGAAAAGATTGGTGAAATCTAGACGGAAGCGAGTCGATACTACTATCGTCCAGCGCTTGTATCCATACATGGACGGGTTTGGTTTTAGGAACTTGATGATGGCCCTAAAGTTGTTTAAAACCAATGAGAAAAATAGTACTCGTGCCAAGCGAAATGACCGAGAGTATGCTTTCGATCTTGAACGACACCTACGCAGCCCGGGCAATCCTTAAGTGCATCTGGCCGGAGCCAACTCCTATACTCGACCTTCGGCATGTACCCCAGGATTAGGCCGCATGCACGCACCGAAAGGTCTAGATCGTCTCCATTTTCTCGAGAAAATAAGATTTACCGATGGTAGTTTTGACCGGTTTGCCTTTCGAATTGTTAATGCGTAGGGTGTATCTGCCTTTAGCATGGGCGACGTTAGTTTCTCACCTATGGCCTCGATCTCTTCTTGAACCTCACGACAAAGAACTACTATATAAGGCATTTCCTTTCGAAGTAAAAACGTCGTCCAGGCAACATCAGCCAAAATAGGGTCTCATTTTCATTCCACATCCGGAACTCTTCGTGCCGTATTGTTCACGATTCTACAGTGTACGTGGACCGCCCGCAAAAGACGCTTAAAGACAGGCCACAGACTCTTCGTCTCACCATCTCTTTGTACATGACTTATCGTGTAAAGCGAAGATCTCAGGCCGCGAACATAACGATTATTGGTGGGGAAGCAAAGAACGCACAGCGTCTAGGCCGTTTATACTTAGCTTGCCATATGCGGTCCACGATCACCATTTCTCGAGCTTGGTGGTTCGTGGTACAGATGGGGTTGGTGGAAGCTCCGGGACCGTTTAAATGCAACATAACAGAGGCCTTCCCCCGCAACCTAACTCTCCCCTTCTCTCCTACGCTCACAACATCAGGATGAATCATACGACGGAAAACTACTACGCGCCGGATGCGTATCAGGCTCAACCTCAACACGGCATGCATTTTCCGCCAGCCTCCATCCCAGCTACAGAATATGCAAGGATGTCTGACAAGTGAGTGATCTGGTCACCACGTTAACGGCAGGCTCTAATTTAGCCCTTGCTACCACGTACAGTCGCTGTTGTTCGTCAAGTCTAAGTACGTATATGCTACCAGTCTCTGCTCCGGATGCTGGATATGCGAGGATATCTGACGGGTGAGTATACTACTTCGCTATGCTAATAGTAAGCTCTAATTTGGCCCTGCCACCAGGTATTCTCACTGTGGTTCGCCAAGTCTAAGCGCATATATGCCACTAGTCCCCGTTCAAGATGCTGAATATTCGAGGACAACTGACAGGTGAGTATACTAGTTATTGTGCTAGCGATAATTCTAATTTGGCCTTACCACCACGCATAGTCACTATGGTCCATCAAGTCTAACTACGTATTTACCATCAGTCTCCGTTCCAGGTATGGAACGTACGAGGATTCCTGAAAAGCGAGTGTACTAGTAACTATACTGGTGATACTGCTCTAATTCGGTTTTGCAACCGTGTGTAGCTACGGTGAATCGCCAAGTCTGGGCGTATGTATGCCACCATTCTCGGTTCCAGATACGGAATACGCAATGACAGCGTCAGACAAGTGAGTTTACTAGTCATTACGCAACTGACAAGCTCTAATCAGGCTTTGTTTCTGTGTGTGTAGCTACTGCTGTCCGTCAAATCTAAGCGCGCACTCGCCACCAGCCTCTGCCTCGGATGTGCGTAGTCACATTGGTTCGTTAAGCCTAAACAGCTGGCAACCAGCTGCAGGCGATAGTTTACAAGGAGCCGACGTCGTAGTAGTTGAGCAGAACATAAAATTCAAATGGACAATAACAAGACCCATAAGAAATACAACGTAGGTGTCAAATCCAAGGACATCTTTGATTTTACTGACCTTATGTTAGCGCCATGCCGCTTATGCGTGATTTCGCTTATAACGACTTTTGGAATATGAGCGAAGCTTTGCCAGGTCCATCAGCGCGCACGGCCCAGCAGATAGATTGGCAACGTCAGTCTTTCAATTCAAGCTCACATTCATTCTCCCCTCCATCGGATCCCAATCTGGATTTATTGTTGCCCTTCGAATCGCTTGACGACGTTCCACAATACTACACTCAGTCCACGACCTCCAATGACGCGCCTGTGCGGTATTACGATCCTGTAGCCATGCCTACAACATCTCAAAGCACGAATGATGCACCAGATTTCGGTGCTTTATTTACGCCTACGTTGCGGGAAACGACCAACGTCTTCGAGTGCAGAACCCTTGCGAATGAAGATGTTCCTGATACAGTTGATGCCTTGCACTCTTATTATCAAGATTTTCCTGCGCCCGGAGTAGCATATACCCAAGCCGATTCCCTTTCTGAAAATACCCTTCAATCTAACCCGACATACATACCTTTCAATCCACCTGGCGGCGCAGAGGACCTTAATAATTCGAATGCTTCCGGAGCCTCAAACACGGGTGATAAAAATGTTACTACCAGTCATCCTAGTAGCCGACAGCAAGGCAGGCCTTGGAGGCGCCTTGAACTTCCCCGTCCTATTTTTTCGCTTACAAGCGGTACTTCCATGACTCCCGAGGAACAGGCGCTACCGATGATCCGGTGCGAATGGGAGGGGCAATGCGGGATTTACATCGCCAGAGACCCAATAGAGTTCAACAGACATCTTAAGACCCATATTGCAAACGAAGTGAATATGATAATGTCTGGCATGGGAGGACTGACGTATGACAGACAACCGAAGGTTCGGTATGAGCCTGAACCCAGTTGCTATGGGTTGCCCTCCAACCTGTGCCATGACGATATGGACATGTCTTCAAGGATTAGAATGGCGATGGAAGGTGGAAGAGTATGGGTAAGGTGTTTATGGGGAGGTTGCACGCAATGGCGGTATATGAGTTTGACCCATTTGTCGAGGCATGTTTGGACGTTTCATGTCAAGTAAGGCGAGGCGTTGAACGGCGGTCTTATTTTTTATTTTTAACACCTATAACTGGACATTTGTAGAGGACAACTGGAATATAAAATTTGGACCATCCAATTGACATTGCCTGGGCAGTTTCCTTATCTTGCAGGTAGAAGTTGTCGGTGCGCCCCTAAAACACGGCCGCGTTGGCGTAGTGGTAGCGCGTCGCACTTGTAATGCGAAGGTCACTCGTTCAATCCGGGTACGTGGCATTTTCTCACGGAATTCTCGTTTTTTCCCACACTATCGCACTATGTTTAGAGCCACCAATGGCAATGAAACTAGCGGTCATAGGCGGTGGGCCTTCCGCGTTCTATGTAACATCGCGTCTTTTTTCTCTGCTCAAGCATGAGCAGAACATACGGATTCACGTATATGATAGACTCTGGTCGCCGTATGGATTGGTGAGGTATGGTGTTGCACCCGACCATCCGGAAGTCAAGGTGGGTGTGTTTTTGTGTCGTTTTTTTTTTAAATTCGAGATGCTTATTTGGTCATTCGCGAATACTGGTGTAGAATTGCACGCATAAATTTAACGAGACAGCAAAGGATCCAAGGTTTCGGTTTTTTGGCAACGTCGACATCGTTCCCAGTTCATCTCCAGCCCCTCCCTCTGTTATCGGTTCCTCCCGTCTCGGACATACCCTTAGACTTCCATTGGCGTCCATCCTACCCCATTATACACACCTGCTCCTTTCAACTGGATGCACCCTACCAACATTACACCCAACCATCTCGCCGTCCGACTTCTGCCTTCCTGCGCTCTCGCTCGTACACTGGTACACTTCCCATCCTTCAAATCCCCCTGCTCCGCCATTAGATCGAACTCCACATGTATCTATCATCGGCGCGGGCAACGTCACATTGGATGTTGCGCGGATCCTCCTTACACCACCTTCCCATTTGTCCAAATACGACTTGCCGGAACATGTGCTGAAAGTACTACGTCTGTCCGCAGTGAAGCATGTTTCCATCTTCGCTAGACGAGGTCCACTTGAAGCAGCCTTTACAGCTAAAGAGCTCCGCGAGATGATGAACATCTCTGGTACCTCGATGAAACCTATCCCTCGAGACCTGCTCGTTCCTCCACCCGGAAAGGAGGTTACGCGACAACAGGGAAGGATCCTCCAAATCCTGGAAAAAGGTTCAAAGGAGAAGTATGGGTCCACGGAGAAGACCTGGTCCGTCGATTTTTTTCGTTCGCCCACCAAACTTTCCTCCCTATCAATGAAAGATGGGAGCCTTCCTCTCTCACTGTCACTGAACCACACCATGCTTGACCCAACTACGCGGGCGTCCGTTCCTACAGGCGTCACCTCTGAACAACGCACCTCTCTGGTTGTCACATCATTAGGATTCCATGCTGACCCGTCCTCGACACCATTCTACGATCCGGAATTGAGGCGGTTGAGGACGCTGCCTGGGGGAAGAGTAATAGAAGGGAAAAATGGAAGACTTGTCAAGAACGTCTATGCAAGTGGGTGGGCTGCAGGTGGCGCCAAGGGCGTTTTGGCAAGCACAATGATGGACGCATATAGCGTTGCTGAAACGGTGGTGGAAGATTTAATGATCTCCAAGCGTAATTCCTCAGTTTCAATTGATGGGCTAAGCGCAGATACGGAAACCACGAGCCACGGAGAGGGAGAGAGAGAAGTCTTGGAGATTATGAACCCGTCACCCTCGCTAGATTCACTTCCGGCGGAGATCGTCAATGGGTTGCCGGAAAGACAAGTGGTAGAGATCAAGGACTGGAGAAAAGTGGACGATGAGGAGGTAAGGAGAGGAAATGAAAAAGAGAAAGAGAGGGAGAGGATGGGATGGGATGAGGTTAAGAATTATTTGGGATTGGCGTCGGTGAGCTGATGTTATAGATGTTATAGACTCATTGCTAGCATGTTAGTTGATCAAGATGTACTCTATACCATTGCCATATTACAGTCACCCACACCTCACCACAGCGAGCCGACTCACTTTCTATGGCTACATCGGTTATGAATTGCAACGAGGGATGGCTCGCCCCGTGATTACTACAAGTGAGCAGACGTGATCATAGCTACAAGCTGTCGTGCATGTCAAATCTGGGCGTGATATTAACCTTCCTAATGTAGCAAACGCAGTCTTGCAGGAGTATCCCGCTTCGTAACGCTTACCGACCCTCGTGCAAAAACAGACACAGCCAACGTGCCAAAAGGTCGTGCCAAAAAGGGAATTGAAAGAATTAATATGGATGGCGCCTAGAGCATTGAACCTTTCCATTGTCACTGATCACAGACGCAATATGGCAGGTACTTACAGACGAAAAGATCTATGTGTCGAGCCTCAGAATCAAGGATATCACCTCCGATATGCTCCGCCACCTCAGCGTCTTGAGCATTCTGACTAGTTTTGCGGTATGTATGTATGCACGCCTGGATTTCAAATGGGAACATGTAAGATTGAACCGCAAAGTGCAAGATTCATGACCCAGAGAATACGTGATCATGAAATACACTTGCATCCACTGGCTCAAATGGTCATCCTGTGTCATCACATGCCGGACCCCTCAAGAAAATCAAAGCGTTCGAATACTATCAAAGGACACGAAATGTAATCACCAGCCCGCTTTGTGTGCCTCTGATGGCCAACTTGGCCTTTCTGATTTCATAGTGACTTAATCTACCGCTTTGACCTGCATAATTCCTTTGTCCATAACTGTCGACGCTGGTGGACCGCTTAGAGAATGTGATCCACCCATCACTTTCTTTGATCAATGCAACTATGTTGTGCATACACAGAAGAGTTAAAAAGCCCACAGGACCTCGGCGTCTGCAGCAACCTAATCTTGAGGCATGCCTATCTCTCGCGCATACTCTCTCTTGCATATAGAACCCATGTCTCCGCGTACTATTCTCAACCGTTATCTGGGCATTGAGACACCATCTGATCCTGTACTGCAGAATGGAGCTCCAGAAAACCAGTAGGTCGTCGTAACAGTTCCATGCAACATTCACTTACTTTGAATACCTTCACAGGGAAACAATCGAGCAGGATGGCCGTTCGGTGGCGACCAGCGAATTCTTTGCAGATGTTGATGACGAGCGTTCCGAGATAGACTCCATTTACGAGCAATGTGGTGCCCTCATTGAAGAAGGATTTGTCAGATATTCCGACAGTGAAGATGACGACACCATGGATAGGGCGGTAGACTCGGACGAAGTTATGGAGGACGTGTCGTCTTCGTCTTCGTCTTGTTCTACTCTATCTCGCCCTCCATCTCCAATTCCAACTCCACCTCCTACGCCTCGGTTGATCGGAAGATTGGCGTTCGACGGAGTGACGCAACTCCCCATGCCTCCGTATATTCTCAATAGAATTATGCCTCCCGTGGACCCGCGAAGGCCCCCTTCTGACAGCATCGACGTTTCACCCGAAATTTATGTCCACCTGGATCCCACACGTCCCAACCCGAATATTCAATACCTTTGCAACTGGAGATACGGCTGCACTAGCCGCATTCGCGGCGCGACAGACGGACATGTCCGACTGCATCTCAAGACAGTCCACAAAGTAGACGAAGCCATAAACGCGCTTGTTCGGTGCGAATACTTCATCCGCCATGAAAATCACACCTGTGACGCTGTGGTGTCGATGAAGGACATCGGCAGGCATATTTGTGACGACCACTGGTTGAGCCGGAGGGTGAGGTGCCCGTTTTGTGGTGCATGGCAGAGGTGCAGAGGTGATGTGCCGCATCATTGGATCGAGACCTGCAAAGAATTTGTGAATGTATCAAGGGAAGAGCTGGACGCATGGAAAAAGTATTGGAAGTGGCCGGCGAAAAACTGGTCGATAAATCTGTGACCAGATGTTACATTTCACTTTGCATCATAGCTCGATTAGATTATATCCAGGTCTTATTATAATAGCGCGACGGAATCTGTTTTGTGAGTTACCAGTGCACGGCAAACATAAAGTTTTAGATAGTTGCGAGCTAGAAAGCGCCACGAATTAAATAAAGACAATAAAGTTATGCCACACTCAAAACTTACGGAATCATTGAAGACTGATAGACTTTTTTTGACGATGCGGTGCAATCTACTAATTGCGCTACCGGAAAAAACACGTTTCTATGCCAAGTAGGCTCGTAGGTATATCGTGCCAATAAGGCTCAGTTGGCATCTGTGTATGTCCAGTAAAGTTGATGGGGAACGAGCCAAGCGCGAAAGCCACTTTATATGGCCCATGGTCCCGAGCTGTCAAAGTAAAAGCGAGTGGGCCGCCGCCGTTCTTCGGCATAAACGTGGGGCTATCTACTTTGGAGGTCTTCCGCGATTTGTTAGCAAACGATTTGCTAGCCAGATATTTTTCAAGTTCAACCCCAGTGGGACTCGGATGGTGATGCACATTGTATTTTAAAAGTCTTTGTACTTCAAAAACAGGATTGTCATACTGACATATTTTGTAATAGTACAGCCTAGGAGGTTCATTATACACGGTGGACTAAAGTACAGTAGGAGCTTAACATTCTGAACAAAAATGTCGTTGTTGTACATGGCTATCAGAGGCGTCTCCAATTGCCCATGGCGACAGGACCACGCTGCTTGCCAAAGGAGGTGTGCAGTTTCCCAAGTACCAGCCTCTCGTCACGAGGAACCTGAGATGTCTTCTTCCCTGTGCCGAGCATGACTCCGCCAGTGAGCACTGTGCTAACGCCACCCTGATACAAAAACTTCTGGATGGCCTTCTTCGACTTATCGACGTGAACTTGGGACTCGTCCGCGTCATCTGGCTCAGGAATGTCACTCGATCTCAGGAATCTGGAAGAACAAACGATAGGCTTAATTGAAGCCTTTTCGATAGAGGTAGACGACGTGGAAGACAAAGATGTCATGCTATCCGTCGAGGAAGTCAGAGAGAAGTTCGATGATCGGGAGCTTGGGCGCGAGCTCTCCGGCGAAGAAATGGGCGACAGAATATTGAGCTGGAATTGATCACGAGTAGGCGTAGGGGTGATGCCAGTCACATTAGAAATGAGAGCAAAAATTTCGTCAGCTTCTTCCTTGTTATTGCATTCGAGAAGTTCTTGTGCCTTTGTCCGACCTCGAGTCCTGGCGATGGCGGAATCGGCGGTGGCACGGAGCGAAGCTTGTGAGGGCCTTCCGTCGCAGATGGAAGACGGGACCTGAATATGGAGGTGAGGCGGGTGGTACACTTTAGACTCCTGCCAGATAGTCTTAAGGGTACCGCTTTCGCCGCCAAAGCGTATAACAACAAGGGAAGGCTCGACAAGGGCATCGAGTTCTTTCCCACCAAGCGCAACGATCCAATCTGTCCATTGCACGCAAGCAGCAATACAAGCCGCGAGAATGGGACGAGGAGGCTGGGTAGCGGGGGAAAGCATAAGGAAGAGGCGAGGTTCATGTGAAGCAAAGTAAGCGGTCGTAAGAGTCGTTTG
>QFEO01010460.1:0-14215 GCA_003316615.1 Amanita pseudoporphyria | reverse complement strand
ATTCTGCTCCGTCTTTCACTGTAGCGACGTGAGATGGGTTGAAACAGGTAAAGGAATAATGTACCGTTCATTTTGCTCCTACTCTTGGCTTTACCCTTCGCTACTATCTTATCATCGGACAAAGTTCCGGCCTCGGAGGCGGGCGAGTCCGAGCGCAACGTCTCCAGTGAGTTTTGCCTGTATCATCAAACACCGGTCGTACACGACGTAACATATAGACCATTGTTCATGGGCAGCAATCACTCACTTGGACTTGACATTCGCATTCGCGCGCACAGCGCCGCGACGCGCCGATCCAAGGCCCATGCACGAACTGAGGTGAGGGGCGTACCGACTAGACGCGATCTGTATTAAGTAGTAAAATCCCACAAGAGCATGGGTGGAGTGAATGTTGGCAATGACAGAAGTAGGACGAACGATCATGTAAGGCTTACCTGTCGATTGCAGTTGACGCATTCGAGGTAACTCGTTCCATCCGTTTTCGTGGTGGCATTCCCTGTTGGCGTACCTGTTTCCGTGTCGGGCTTTGTGTCAGCCGAAATCGGACTGTCTGCCCTAGATGGGGCGACGACGTTGGATGGTCCAGGTGTGTGAACTATCCAGGACGAAAACAAATAAGGCCATTACGACATCACGTCAGACAAAAACACATCAGGAGGTGTGAGCACGCACCAGCATAACATCTAAGACATTCAGTTAATATGTACGCAGACGAAGTATTATAATTAAAAGTTCAGACGGAGCGGAGAAAGTGTGGCAGGGAATCAACTTACCGTGTATGGCACACATCACACACCGCCCGGCTCCGTGAAATTTCCTGGTGCGACTGCAGCGCCGCGTCCGTGGCGAGGTCATCAATCATAGCCCTTAATATACGAGCCGTCTGTGAACCATGAAATACATAAATGGTCAGTACACACTCCGACTTTTCGGATGATGCTAGTCATTGTTGCAAGAACAAGCAACTTCACTCACCAGGGCAGTTATTGCATCCTCCCTCTCGGACTTGGGCATGTCGGACGGTCGGTAGAGAAACCAGTGCTGTCGGCCGTGATTCCTTACAGTGCGCGTTCTAGAGGCCAACGCGAATGTGCTATATTCCACGTGACCAACATGGTAATGCGCCAAATGGGGCTTCCTCTATTGCCAAGCTCGTTACATTCGTCAAGCAAAAAAGTATTCTACTAACGTCAATGACAGGGATATAATCGTAGAGTGAACGTTCCGAAGAACAAAAGATAAAGTGGATATTTTACGAGTGATCAGAACCAATTATTGTGCTCCTGCAATGTCTAATATCGTGAAGATGTCAAACGCGAAACGGCAAAAACCCCAACGATGACGGCTGCCAGTACACCAATACTTGCAGGTAGCAATAAATCCTTGGGTATTCCGAATATTTCTTCAGGTTGACGTTGGTGAGAAGTTGGAGATTGAGATATAGGCGTGGCAGCCTCCAGAACTACCACGGGCACAGCTTTCTCCGTCTCCTTCGTTTCCGGTTGTGCGGCGGCAGGAACCTCTTCTGCCTTAGCTTCACCCTTGTCTGCACCTGTTTCTGCCCAACCTTTTCCTCCTTGCACGTATAATACGACACGATCCGTCCCTGCTGTTCGAGCAATCTTAACGGCATCCGTTACGTCATTATCGGAAGTGATAACAACAGTATCACCGTCGGCATCGGTGTAGGACAAGAGGAAGTCATTGTGATCGGGCCGAATAACTCCTTCGGAAGGTTTGAACTCCGTAAAGAAAGGGTCGGTTGCGAGTTTTCCGGCAATAATTTCACGAATGTGTTCAACGTCATCGTGGCGCGATTGGAAGCGGTGGGTGCGACCACTCGGTGTACGGAACTTGAAGACATAGGTTCCATCGTCGACAGGCAAAGGTGCAGCACCACTTGGCACAGAGACACCCTTACGCACTTGGCTCTCCAAAATTGAGCCAACATCATCATCAACCACTGAAGCAGAGTCATTAGGGTGAACTTCTGAGTGGGATGATTGCTGCAAATGCGAGAGATCTCCAATAGACGGGTGTGAAAGATATTCGGGGTGATGTGAGCCGGATACCATTGATTCCGTGTCGTCGTGGCCGATGGAATCGAAGAAGCGTCCCCACATAGGTCCACCTTCATTATCTGACGCAAGGTTTTCACCAGCCATAGCATTCATCTGTCTAAGCTTTAGAGACACAGGCCAACGGAGTTATCAGAAAGCCTACCTGCTCAAGAGTGGCATAAGTCAACTTGAGAACATCCACAATGGCCACCAATTGATCGTCAGACTCCAAAACAGGCAAATTGAGATAATGGCCATCTTTTGATATATTAAGAAGGGTTGCTATAGCAATTTAATGGTCAAACCCACCATGCATCTTCTTTAATGCGTCATAAACGGTCATTGTGGGCGGAGCAGTGTCTGGATGAGGTGTCATCACACGAACGACGCTACACCTTCCAGCGTCCAATCCAGCGGCAATGACACGCAGAACAACATCTTTACTGGTGAAAATTCCAGCAACTTTGGGGTGAGAGGTGGGAGCAGCCGGGGTTGGCGGCTCCATAACGCATACAGCCGTTGTTCTTCTTTCTTTCATCAGTTTGGCAACTTCGCGAACAGTCGTCTTCGGCCCAACCGTCGCTGGTTGGGTACGCGAGTCCATGACGGTTGTCAAATCGGGCAAAGCCGTCTTCTCCCGCAACCTTTCCGCCCATGCCAGCATAGCAGCCGCTTGAGGGTTTGAACCCACAGCACCAAGTTCAGATTGTACACCAGCCATTGCCGAGAAAAGCCGTTCCGAGGCAACAGAGCTTCTCTCGACCTTGCCCAGAGCTTCATGGAATACCTTGGTAATATCGAGTAGACCGACGACATTCCCTTCTTCATTGCACACAGGCTAGCATACAGTGTGAACATGCAGCCCCATAGACCCCACACGGGACTCACGAGATGCCTAAAGTGTCTCGAAACCATCAACTGTAATGCTTCAGTCGCACTAGTAGTGTCGCGCGTGACCATGGGATTTCTAGTCATAATCTGTTGGACATGCGTGGTATGGGGGTCAAGTCCCTCTGCAGTAACCTACAACGGCCATGTCAGATACATAAGAATTATTATGCAGTCAATACGTACCCTGTATGCTAAATCTTTGGCAGTGAAGATACCGCTCAACCCTTCCTCCTCGTCAACGACAAGCACACAATCGGTCCTCTTTGCGGCACATAGCTGACTAGCCTCGGCCACGGTGATATTTTCGGGCACAGTCAACGCGGGTGACGGCTTTAAAGCAGCGACCGTGCCTTTTACAGCAGACGGCTTCCCCCCTCGCTTCGACGAACGTTGACCGTAGGTAGTGGATATTGTCCGTTTTCGAGCTAGCTCAGACTCTATTTTCTTCCGTATAGCCTGCACAGAGATTGATAACGCAGTAAATTATAATAAACGCCAGTAACGTACCTCATCCTTCTTGGACTGTTTCTTTCGTGTGTCAAACGAAGAGTTGCTAGGATGACCAGACAAGGTCGACATTGAAGCAGTATCGGAACGGAGATGATGTGAACGGGACGGCGATGGTGACGGGGCGCGCTCGTGGTCAGGGAGGGGAGAGGTGGGACGTAAGTTGCGCGAGGAGTTGAAGGAAAGGATGGGTATACGGGACATTGAAAGTCGGAACAAATTTACCTCCCTAATCCGGTTGGCACCTGTTTGCTGCCGTCACCTCTCAGCCAGAACTTGTTCTGAACTGCGCTGCCGTGCTCTATCACGTCGAGGGACTTCCCCGGAGTCACTAGGCAAAATTCTGATGCTGTGAAAACAGACAGGGCGCCGCTGCGGCGATGTTTCGACTGTACGAATTCTGATCCTGAATTTCCGAAGGCCACAAGTTTGATGCAGGGCTCTTCTCAACTTGAATTTTTTACGTAACAAACTTAGTAGAAGCAGAATGGCTAGATGCCATTGTACGTTGCGACTGGGTAGCGCGGCGGTAGGATGATACTAATATGCTGTCTTCACCGTGATCTGCTCAATTGTCTCGAGGGTAATAAGATAACGCAATGCGCCTACTGAGGCAAGCAGCGCGCTGCCATCGACAAGAACAATAACTAAAGATGCTGGTAGAATACGAGACGCGTCTAGTGACTATACTCGTTTACTCCAACTGAATTACAATTGCCCAATCACTCAGTACCCAGTACTCAGTGCTCATGCAATTAGTCCACCTTCCAACAGGGAAAGGGTACTTGAGTAGTTACTGGTTACTAGTGGCCACAGATTAGATTGCTTCATAAAGTCGGACGTACTACTTTCAGCTCCCTCCATGACACTTAAGAACCACCCCGAAATGTTTTTTACAGAAAGTGAAAGACTTCACCGTCATGCAGAATTAATCGCATCTCTCAACCGACAGGCATATAGTTAAGATCTCATCATTCCGTTACTGTCCAAGATCCATATCATGCTTGGCCCCCACCCTCCTACCGACGCCCAGCCGGTGGTGTCTGATTCTGCACCAACGTCGCCCCGGCCCACCTAGAAACGAGCGCCTTGCCATTCTCCCAAACCTGTCCAACTGCAGGCGGAGTACCCGGCTGATGGACATACTTGTCGATGCGAGTGACTGTGCCAGCAACGACTTCACGGGTAAAGGCCGAATGGTAGTACCGCTGACGCAAAAAGTGCGCATATATCAATGGCGACATGAAGGAGTTCTGGAAAAAGATTGCACCGAGCACCACGCGAACGAGGATGATCAATTCGGTGTAGGCAACAATACGCATTGCATGATCGTAATTGCCTAAACGCTCATCAGTGGCTTAAGCATGACGAAGAATCCTCTCGATCCCACCTTTAACCCAAGTCTGAAGTTTTCTGGCCAACGGGTGAGGCTGCGGGGGTCCACCTGCAGTAGCAGCAGGGCCAGGCGGCAAAACTTGCGGCAAGATAGTAGTACGCGTAAACGTCAACGCGTGGAACAGCGAGAAAATCGTGTACGGTAGCAGAGCAACTGCATAAAGCAGTAATTTTTTTTTTAACAAAAGGTTACGCTAACCGGGAACAGACAACGTACCGGTGACGGGTTTTGAGGAGTACCAAAAGAAAGCCAGGAAAAAGTATTGCACGTTCTAAGCCTTTGTCAATTGCAATAGACGCCGAAAGGAACGTTTACGAACCTCGTCAAGCAAAGCACGTTTGAGCCATGCGCCGGTAAGTTGAGGGAACTTGTTCACATAATAAGCTTGAAATACGTCATGGATAAAATAGCACACGCACACCCAGAGTTTTACTATAAAACGTGCAAAAAAAAGTGTCAACTACAACGTGCAAGACGAACACGGCATTACGCACTAGCAAACAATCGCATAGCTGAGGAGTGCCCCAAGGAAACTCGCTGACAAGGAATGCCACCATGAATTGACAGTGTATGCGTCAAAAAAGTATCACACACTTTTATACCACCATGCCGAAGCCGTTCTGAGCGTAAATGCGGCTAGGGAGTATCGAATGGCTGATAACAAAAGGATGAAATGGCCGGATGCCCACAGATAGTGCTATGGAAAGAACGTGTTGTCAACCTTCACCACAGCCATCAGAGTTGCAGACATTGCGCACCTGGGTTGTTGCCATTGGCAAGCACACGAATTAGGAAGTGGGTGCGAAGGAAAAGTCTATAACACTCGAAACGAATAAGATGAGAAGGGCTTAGTGCGAATTTCTTGGACCGACAAAGGGATTAAGAAATGGCTTGAGGCAACACAACGTGTACAGCGTCACGCTCACGTGTAATATCCCACGATTTCAACAACGTACCGCTTAGGTATAGAAACTAAAGACAGCAGTACAATTACACAGCCAAGACATACATGTAGCTCCTACAAACGGCTTCTACTAACCAGTAAATGATCTACCTGGAAATGGACCCCGTCCGCGCCTTCCAGCGAGCCCGACTCGAAAGATGCTAGGTAAAGGCATAAATGGCGGCGTCTGCCACGATTGATGCCAAGGCGATATGGGCTCAGGTTCGGTATTCACCGCCTCTTCATCTGACTCTTCGTTCCTGGGCTTTAGAAGTACTCAATTGCAAAGGCCAAAATCACTTTAATGTTAAGACTAACCTCCAAATCAATCACCAATGCTCCCGTGTGCCACCCTGCTGCAGCAACAGCGAGGCAAAACTTATCGTTGAACTGCACTTCTGTTGGGATACTGACGACCAGCTCTTTTGGATTGGCCATTCTGGAAGACCACCGTGAAATTAATTCTTCTTCTTCTCCCAACCCCAGTGCACCAGCAGAAAATCCCCCCCAGGTGTAAAGTTTACCATCTGCTGTAAGTGCCGCACTATGATAGTCGGCAAGAACAACAGAAATCACGTCCTTGTTCTGAAGAGTGGGAATGATCCGTGGCTCAGACTCTTCGTTCGTATCAGTATCGCCCATGAGGACAGTAGAATTCGACCCCGTTGAATAGGCAACGAACGATAAGAAATTAGCAGAAACCTATGAGCTATAAATCAACTAAGAAACGCCGACCATGTCTCAAGAAGGCGCACATGGGTTATCCGCAACGACTTGGGCGCTTTCAACTCGCCTTTAGGATCAGAAAAGACTGAATGCTCCTGAAGAGCACTAGCTTCGGAGAACTTAGGTAACTGTGCAATGTATGAGCTACTTCCATCTACACGAGATAAGCTCACATAGGTCCATCGGCCTTGCGCCACTGTTTGCTCATTGTCAAGTCCTCCAAACTTCAGGACGTGGCCCTTATTCGTCAGACCAATTATGTGGCCGTCAAATCCAGCAATCTTGACAAGTTTAGTCTCCTGCCTTGCTCCGCCCGCAGAAGTCTCGTCCCACTCCGGAAGGGGAGGTAACGAAGGAAGACGTTCGGGCGTCAGATCTGTATCCCAGGGCACACATGGTATAGTACCATTCTGTTCGGGAGCAAAAGCGCTTCCATGCCTATCCATCTCTTGATTCTTTCTTATTATTTTGTTCTCCAGTGTCCCCGAGAAAGGAAACCAAGCGAAGACATCTCCGGATCTAACAAGCGCGCAGGAGAACATCCAGCCACACTCTACTTGGACAGGGGTAAAATCCCGATCATTGAACACTGGGCATATCATTCTGAAGGGACGTCCCCAACTAGTGAAGGTCCAGATCTTGTTGTCGGAATCTAGTGCCGAGCTGTGCATCCGGCCGCAGCTGTTGTGGCAGGACTAAATGTGTGCTAAACTGACTCGGTCAGAGAGGAGCATACCTGAGGCTGCGAAACGAGACAGGTAGAGATAGCTTCTTGGGAACGCGTGCTGTCTTTCCACTCTCTGAGAAGCCTTCGTATTGGAGGACAGACCTCTCGGCATTCAGGGTGCCTTTAAATCCAATCAAAAGGTGTTTTTTGGAATTGGCCGCCTTGATAGAGCTTACCCCATACATGGAGGTTCCCTTCCGAATCTAGGGCGTGAAATGACCTGTTGACCATGACTTTCACAATTGTACTGGAGCGACAAGGGACGAACCATCCGCCTGCCACTAGACTCACGACGCGCACACCTGGCAACTTTAACCGTGTTGGGAAAGGCACACCAAATGTATGTGTGGATGGGTACTTGGTCAGTCCAAGTCTACCGTCTCTCCTATCCCTAGACAGACATTAGTAGAGATCGCCATGCCAAAGGCCAACCTGCGCACCCCCATACGTAGACTAATAATAAATAATAAATTAGTTTTCAGAGATGCGTACGACTGATTGTAGTACCCTTGGGCTTTTCAAGGCCTTTGTATATGAACTTCCAGCGAGTTGATCTGGCAGTCCCTGCACCTGTAAAGTTGAAATCGACAAGCAACTTGTTATGCCATAATGTCTCGTCATTGCAAAGCTTAGCAAAGAACTGCGGTGATGTGAGTCAGGCTGCGGTCTTAGAGAGGGAAGTAGATGACGCTAACGTTGTTTGTGCAACTGAGACTGAGGAGGTCGCGCGTTGGCAATATGGGTAAGATGTCTTCCAGGAGGATTTCGACGGGTAAGTTGGTCAAGGAAGCCATGATCGAGAATCTGGTGGATGATGAGCGCTATTTATACAGAAGATCTGGTGCTAGCGGCTCCACTGCCTGCCATCTGACGCCCTCCTCTTCCACTCCTTCTCCTTCCTGTACATCTCTCGCTTCTTCCCCGGCCTTTCAGTTCTCCGCTGCCTGTCCTGTCCGCCCCGACTCCGCCCCTCCTCTTCTGCATCACTCCCCTCCGCCCCTCCGCCAATTTCCATCTCTTCCACATCAATGTCATCCTCCGACTCCTCTCTCTGCCGTTTCTTCCCCGTCCTCTCCATTGATGTTGACGTTCCCTTCCCAGGTCCAATGTTTAAGTTTACCCTCGGAGGAACGGCAAATCCAAACGCCTTGCCAACTTTGGCTAGGTCAAGCTTGTTGACGTCGAATATCTTTTTTAGCGAATAAGATGCATAAGCTTGTAGATATGATCGGAACCCATCCTTTGCTGATTGATGGAGGAAGTAGTTCTTCTGTAGCAGTTTCTCCAGCTGTTTAAAATAAGTACTTGGCTGCGTCCTGGTTGCTAGTCACTTACCTGGCTCTGGACGTTGGCGATCCGATCGGCAGGGAAGCTGAACTCGTTCAGTGGCACTTTAGCTTGCTTCAAGTACCGCAGGAACCCAAGTTCACTTTCAAGGAGAAAAAGCAAACTCTTCCCAGCCTTTCCAGCACGAGCTGTGCGACCTACTCGGTGGATATAGTCGCGTGGATCATCCGGTGGATCAAATTGAATAATCCAGTCAACTCGTGGTATATCAAGCCCTCGTGCGGCAACATCTGTACAAAGAAGGATGCCAGACTCTGCATTTATGAATTCGAAAAACGTATTCGTCCGCTTTTGCTGCTTTTGCTTTCCCTGTGCAACTCCTCCGTGAGACCTTAAACTAGGCAGCGAAGAATTCAACCCACATGTAGATCCAATACAGGAACATCAATATAATTCAACAATTCGCCGTGGTATTTTACACTGTTACAACTCGAGAAGAATACAATAACCTTCTTCTTCAAGTTCTTTTTGAGGAACGTGAATAGCAGGAGAAACCGTCGATCTGATGGGCAAACAACATAGCCCTGAGAGAGGGTCGCCACGGTACTCGTTGTTTCTTCTTTGTCAACGTCGATATGTATAGGCCCTGGTCGTAGAGATATCCGTGCTAGGTCCTGAACTTTTGTCGTCTGAGTAGCAGAAAAAAGCATAGACTGCCGGTTTTCTTTCCATAACATAATTAAGCAAAAGCTTTCAAAGTCGCGAAGCTACGAGCGCACCATTGGGTAGGATCGAGATAATCTTCTTTATTTCCTCTTCGAAACCAATTTCCAATATCCGATCTGCTTCGTCAACGACAAGCGCTTTCAAATTGCGGAAAACAAATCCTTTCGTATTCTGAGCGAGATTGGTCTACGTGTGAGCCAGCTTCTAAACACCACATCGTGGGCAAGGGCATACCTCAAGATGGTCCAGCAACCTTCCAGGCGTCGCAACCAAAAGATTCACACCCTTAACCAGCTTCTCAGCCTCAGCCCTTCTATTCGCACCACCAATAACAATTCCAAACGTCTGTGAATGGTGTGCCATCAAATCGTTCGCTACGCCAAATATCTGCAGCGCAAGCTCACGCGTCGGCGAGATGATAATAATTCCCGTACCTATTCGGCAACACCACATTATTCGCTGCGTCTTTCGAACAACAACGCCAATAAAAGACACATACCATTCATCGGCTTGAATTTCAGCCTATGCAACAATTCTACCGCTGGGATAAGAAACGCCAGCGTTTTCCCTGATCCAGTCCTTGCAGCACCTAGCACATCTTTACCAGCCAGCAGCACCGGTATGGACTTTTCTTGAACAGGCGTCATTGTACCGAAACCCATTTCAGCTAACACTCTGCTCGTCTGTTCAGAAAGTTCAAGTGTCGAAAAAGGCTGCCTTGCTTCATTTTTGTTGTCGGGTGTTGCAGGCGTTGATGAGGAAGCTGCACTAGACTCGGCCGTCATGCTTGCTTTTGCAAAGGGTATATAGATAAAGGTTATGTAATGCAAACTATAAATTTCCTTGTTCGGCAATACCCGAGGAATCCAAGGTGGACACGACTTTTACCTCAAGATGGTTACAACAACTAATTCTCTAGCTTCGCACAGTAAGTTTTCTTGCGTCATGTACTCCGTGATCGTTTATAACTTTGGATTTGCCCAAAGTCATTCTATCTGCTGTATTATGTGCGACGTCACTTTGGCTGGGCTATCAACTCGGTTCACGGAGGCACGGAAACGATAATGCACAACAACCATTAATCAACGCAGCTCAAAACAAAAACGACGAAAAGGAAGACGAGGGAGATATCGCAGACGGTGATCTAGCTGCTGTCAAGGCTGGATTCATGGAGTCTTGTAAACTCGTAAGGGGGAAAATAGTGACATAAATTATACCGACCTCCCTGATCATAAATTTATTCCAGGTTCTTGTCATTCGGGCAGACCTTGGTATGACGCCGGGAAAAGTAGCCGCACAGTAAGTTAAAAGCCGCTTCGTAGTCTTGTCACGATTTGCATGTTTCTTTAGATGTGGGTAAGAACTCAAATAACGGGCCATCGCACTACGGGCATAACGTTGAACATAGGCACGCAACACTGGCTTGCTATAAGGCCTTAATGAAGAAAAACCCAATGGTACATATCTTCTTATTGACAAGATGTCAGATAACTGACTGGCATACAGCTCGTTGAGCACTGGGAACGCACGGGGTTAGTCGCATTCCACCGAGCCTTCTGGGCATGATTCGAAGCTTTTGCAGGCAAGCCAAGATAGCGCTGAAGGCAAGTTCGGAAGAACAGCTCCTGGAACTGGAGGCGATCGCCAAAAGTCTGGATTTATGTGCACGTTCGATACATGATGCGTACGTGAATGTGGTAGACATCTTTAATACTCGCTAACGGTGTACTAGAGGTCATACTCAAGTTGAAGCAGGAACGAGGACAGTGCTTGGCATTGGTCCTGCTCCAGCCGAGCTTGTTAATCAGGTAACAGGAAAACTCAGACTTTTCTAGTGCGTTTGCTTCGAGTGAGATTATACATAACATTAGTGTTGTTCTTGATGATAGCCTAGTAATACATGCTGATTAACAACTTAAAGTAAGTCTACCTGTGCGCCTCTTCATGTTTATGTTGTAACGCATACATGCCAAATGTTCCGCCGTGACCACTTGTCGCATCTCCGCCGTCACCGGCGTTGTCTATAAGTCACTATATGCACTGGAAATGGCGAATTCACTGAAACTTACTAGCGAAGATGTTAATAAGGCCAGATGATTCATCGGTCGACCCGCCCATGGCATTACCAGCCGCGCCTGTATAAGCATTTGAAGCTACGGTGCTGCTTTGAGATAGCTTTTGTTCGTGATGAAGTCCGCGAAGACCAAGATCTGCCACGCCGTTGCCGGAGTCGGCCTGACCCCCGTTCCCAGCGTTGTCTGTACTTTGTTTAAAGGCCAGCAGCCTGAGAGAAAATTAGGTAACTTGCTTGAAAAGACATTTATTAATGGATCATCGAGAATCCCGCCAAGTAAACCATTGGCATGGCCAGCGCTCGTAGAGACCGAACCGCCTTGGGCTTGACCGCCAGCACCGCTAAAGACATTGCCGGATTGTATAGACGAGACCTTGTTTCTGTCCCAAGGAGTAGGCGCAGCAGAAACGATTGTCATTGCCGCCAGAGTGACCAGAGTCCAAGTACGAGAAGGCATGTCGAGACACGATAAATACGAGAATGTACTGTATGAGAGGATACCAGATCCTGCTGTCTAGAATGATAGAAGGAGAAAGAGTAGAAACGTTCGGACGAGCAACGCGTCAACCTTTTGTACTTGGCGGATTTGCGTGTGCTATTTGGACCAGATCTGAGATCGCGTTGCGTATGTCACGTGGTATCCCGAAAAGGCAAGCCATATCGGCCAGTCGCTTTCGGCGTTGTGTCTTCGCTCTTTCAACGACGACCTGACGGTCAACATCACTTGCGAATGAACCTATTGTCCTTCGCACGTGTAGTACGTGCATTATAAGCCATCAGCTCTTGTTGGTAACTTATTTTGTATCCTCCTTATCTTGTCACTCACGTTGTTGAAGTTTCTATGACCTCGCTGGCAATCACGCGCATATACCGGCATTTTTTTCGCACACATCCAAACTTTACGCTTGCAGTAACGGGCGGGACCCTCAATGCCTTAGGTGACTACGTTGCGCAGCTCTGCCAAAATGCAGTAAGCACTATGATCTTTCATGGATTTTTTGTTATAACCTCCTTGAAGCTGGAAAAGAAGGAACGTGAAGAAGTGAGAACCTATGATTTTCTACGCACCATACGGTTTTTCTGCTTCGGTTGTATGATCAGTAAGTACTCTAACTTGTTACTCGGGTGTCCTCGCTTACGATTTAAGGCCCGTTCCTTGGCAGGTGGAACACCTTTCTCGAGCACCGTTTCCCACTTAGAACAATGCAAAATTACAAGAAAGTTAGCCTCAGAGCATTGTCGAAGAGAGTAGCTTGCGACCAGATGATAATGTGAGCAGTTCTATATCTCGTCTGGCATTGGTGCTTGACATCTCTTTCCAGGGCCCCCATCGGTGTACGTGGCCATGTTATTACGTTTCTACAAAAATAGACAGGTATACAGCTAGGCGCATTTATAGGTTCTATGGGTGTTATGGAAGGTCGCGAGCCTGAGCAAATCAAGGAGAAGTACCGTGATCTTTTCAAACCAGTCCTTTTGACCAATTGGAAGATATGGCCGCTTGCGCAAGTAAGCTATTGACAGGGTTTGCTATATGTGCATTCTGAAATACTGAAAAATAGCTTGTAAACTTTCGCTATATGCCTCTGCCTTATCGTGTTCCATTCCAATCAACGTGTGGAGTGTTCTGGACGCTCTACTTGTCCATAATAAATGCAAGGTAAATAACTCTGGCGTCCTGTCCGTTCTTTACTAAAGGTCAATAGAGAGGATGAAAAACTAGACAAGCATTTACAACACTAATTTATATCGATTTCAATATCCCCTTAATAGCGCATGATTTTTAGAATTTACAAACTTGCTCAGGGTTTTCTTAGGTTACCATCATATCCTAGTTTTTAGTCCACGAAGTACAATACGTTGTAGCTTTCATTTTTCACCTGGGATGAAGCCACAGGTGCAATCATACACGAAATACTGAATAAAATTTATTTTTATGAAGCACCATACTTGGGTCTGAAGAAGGGTGGCGGCAGCGTTGAGAGAACATCAATGAGAGGACGCTCCGCCACGACCAGCTCTCCATCAGCCAAAAAATCCAAGAATAAGACAGGACGATAATGGGTTATTATCTTAAAGTCTTCATGGTCAGGGGTTGACACAAATTCTTTCACACTTTCCCGCCGCCGCTTTTTGTTAGGCTTGTCGGATACCCGGTTTTCCGAAAGTGGTAGTTTACAAATCCATGTTGAACCCCAGAGAAGGACATAGCGGTTTCGCTTCTCGAGAGATTGATGATGTGTAGGGTTGAACGATACACCGAGAACTGGGTCATGGGCATGGGTGAATCGTCTGGGAAGAGCAGAACTAAGATCTTTGCCCCATGCCGGGAATTCTCGGGTTTCCACATTGTAAAAATGGAGTGAGTTGTCCGGAAATGCCATAATGAGGACGTTCGGGTGAGCAGGAATGAAACTGAGCGCCTGAGCTGGTTTCAGGAATGAAGGTAGAACACAGTGATGCTATTGTTGGAAAAGACATTAGATTGGCTATGTGGATGCAGGAAACTTACTCGCATGGAATCTAAATTGAAGATATGCGTGTGCATGTGATCGTCAGATGTAGCTAACCATTGCCCATCGGGACTGATCGCAATACGAAGGATATTTACCACGAGGGGTGTCGAATCCAACTCGTCATCTGTGTCACTTGCCTCAACGCCATCCTCAGCGTCATTTTCCCCATTGTCATCTCCCATTTCGACGTCAGCATTTTTGGTGCCGTCTCTCCGTCGGCCCTTAATGATTCGATTGCGCACAATCGAGTCACGCTGACGATGATGGTCAAACTGCCGAAGTACGCGCGGTTCTTCGCTTGTGAGGTCGAGCACAAGAACATATGATGATATAGCAGTCGTCATGGCAAGCCTTGAGGAATC
>QFEO01010456.1:0-17003 GCA_003316615.1 Amanita pseudoporphyria | reverse complement strand
ATTCGGCTGTAGAAGAAACACAAACCAACGAATACGCGAGCTCAACTCAAGGCTCTCTAGTCTTGATATTACTGGGGCCAATAGCAATGCTACGCCTTCGCTCGATCATGCTCTTCGCCCGGCTTTGCGCCATGCTTTGGGTTTAGATATGAATAATAATGATTTCCAACCTCGAATTGCAGCGCCATCTAATTCATATGGAGATCAATGCTACGCATCAAAAGGGTGGGGCCAGCCTCATGCCCTCGTAGTTAGCGGTGGCTGCGATAAAGTCCTACGGGTATGGGACATCGAGTCAGGGTAAGCTCTTTTTTTTCTGTATAAGTTCTATGAATGGGAACACCACGTAACGTATCTGTTCATAGGTTATGCATCTATGAATTACGCGGTCACACTTCTACGATTCGTTGCATCCGCGTGTTGGACAATCGGCCAATTGCGGTCACCGGCTCTCGCGATGCAACGCTGCGCGTATGGGATCTTCAGCGCGGAAGAATGCTTCGTGTACTCGAGGGGCATACTCAGAGCGTTCGTTGCTTGGATGTATGCGGGAATAAGGTAGTGAGTGGGAGCTACGATACGACCTGCCGGGTCCGTTTTCTTTTATCTTCCCTTATCTACCCGAACTAATTCTGACTGCGGACATCATCTAGTTATGGAACATCGATACAGGGGAATGTTTGCACGTATTGAGAGGCCACTTTCACCAAATATACTCTGTGGCGTTTGATGGAGTCAGGATCGCCTCTGGAGGGTTGGATACAACAGTTCGCGTATGGGACGCGAATACAGGGTGAGTAGATTACTAAGCTCCGAAGTACACCGTCTTATTCAATTTGACACTGCGATAGGCAATGCTTAGCACTTCTTCAGGGACATACAGCCCTAGTCTGTCAACTGCAACTTTCGCCAACCATCCTCGCAACGGGCGGATCTGATGGCCGCGTAATTACCTTTTCCCTGAACACCTATTCTGCGCTGCACCGCATCGCTGCCCACGACTCATCCGTCACATCGTTGCAATTTGACAACAACTTTTTGGTCACGGGTGGGAATGATGGCCGTGTACGGTTGTTTGAGACGCAGACAGGGAATCATGTTAGGGAGTTGAGTGAACCCAGCGAGAGCGTGTGGAAGGTTGCATACGGGAAGGAGACGTACGCGGTCATGTGCAAAAGGGCGGGACATACGGTGATGGAAATATGGAGCATGAGGCCCAAGGAGATGTGAAGGTGGTTTTCTCTCTCTTTTTTTTTTTTTCTTACTGTCACCGTGATCGCCGGGAGTACTGGTGCAGCACTGGTAGGTTTTGGACGGTCATGTTGTGACTCTTGTACTTTTGCTTTATATATGGGACGTTGTAGCTATATCGAACTGCATCAGTACTATCTAATTACGGCATGGGGGCAGCAGTACAACAGCAATCCAAGAGCTTTACTTTAATGACAGCCTGTGAAGCAATGGCGGTCGGCCGAGTGGATGCCGATAGAAGCCTGGTGTGGCTCGGGGGTCCACCTGCACATTCGGTATCTGTGCCAGTGTCCTACCATGACGGCGCATCTGGTTGAAGTCAGTGTTTGCTCTTTGTTTTGCCGCCGTTTTCGTCCTCAAAAATGCTTAGGTTACTGACGCAGGACTGGCGTACATATGTCTGGGAGGATTCGTTGTCGCGGTACGCTCGTTTTTGAAATTTTCTTCGTCGTATGAACGCCAACGATGGACATATAGTTTTCGATGATATCTCTTCTCGCTCGTGAAAAAGTACTGGTCCACATCTACGATATCGATGACACCCTTTTAACTATTTTCAGCTCTACATCAATGAAGTTATTCTCGGTACTGCCTTCGGTATCCTCATGGGTCCACACGTCGCCAACATCTTCAATCCTAGGTCATGGGTCAACCCGACATTCAACATCGACAGGATCACACTCGAAGTCATGCGGATCGTCCTCGCCACGGGTCTGTTTGCCATCGGTGTCGAGCTGCCCCGCAGCTACATGTACGACCACGCCAAATCCCTCCTTATCATGATCGTGCCTACCATGGCCATTGGATGGATCGTTGTCTCAGCCCTGCTCAAAGCCCTCTTTCCAAAATTGGGCTTCCTGGCCTGTCTGGCGATTGCAAGCTGCTTGACACCGACAGATCCGATCATATGTGCGGCGATTGTGGGCGGCCGGTTCGCCCGGATGCATGTTCCGTTGAATTTGAGGCAGCTTATTTCCGCAGAGAGTGCGGCGAATGATGGCTTGGCTTATCCGTTTTTGACGTTTGCCATTTATTTGACGGTGGATAAGACGGCGGGAGAGGGGCTGAAGGATTGGATTTTAATTGGTATTTTGTGTGCGTGGCTTTTGTTGTTGTTTTTTTTTGGTTTTGGAAATGGCGTTGACAATGTTTGGGTGCAGACCAAGTGGTGATGGGGACAGTAATCGGCGCGCTGCTGGGGTGGATGTTCTCGAGGTTGATGAAATACGTGCATAGATGGGGTTGGATTGATCGGGAATCATACGTCGCGCAGTACTTATCACTGGCCGTCTTCGTCGCTGGACTGGTGAGTACAATTGGGAGTGACGACTTGCTGGCGGCATTTGCAGCTGGTACGTGGCATTTCAGCTCTCAGCTTGGAGCTTTTCTGATGACGTGCAGGTAACGCCATATCATGGGACGGAAGCTTTAATGTGCACACCGAAGGAGAACTTTTTGCCACTGTCATCGATCTTGTTCTCAATTGCGCATGCTTCATCTACATCGGCGCATGGCTACCTTTCGACCACTTCAACGAACCCGAGCTGGGTATTACACCATGGCGTTTGACCGTTCTCTGTATCGGGATCCTCATCCTCAGGCGGATTCCTGCCCTGTTTATGTTGTATAAATTTATTCCCGAGATTAGGAATTGGAGAGAGGCCCTTTTCACTGGGCATTTTGGACCGATGGGTGTAGGCGCCGTCTTTGTGTCAACTCTCGCGTTGCACAAGTTGCCCAGCCCGGAATATCCGCCCAAAACGCAGCAGGATTATTTGGCTTTGATGCTTCAGCCCATTGTGACCTTTGTCGTATTGGGGTCTATCATTATCCGTGCGTCCTCCCTTCCTACGCTCCTTCCATCATATTCACTCAGGACACTTTAGACGGTCTTTCTATACCATTTTTCAATCTAGGACAATCTATGAAGTCACGAACATCTACGATTACGGCGTACGCAAGAACGCTTACGAGACCAGGACCTATCATTTCTCCTCCAGAATGGGTCAACCAAATTACTGCAGGATGGTCACCTGCGGTGGAGGCTCTTGTCGGACAAAATGGTTCTGCCCTTCCAACCTCCTCCATTGCCCACGGTTATGCTGGTCCCGAGAGTTCGGGCACACAAAAAAGTGTCCAGATTCAAGTGACTGGGCCACAAGGAGTGCCGACGGTGGTCTCAGTCGGGTCAATAGATATTGATGGTTTGAAAAGCGCATTGGATGATGGTATGGGTGCCAATATGGGCTCGGCGATAGGTGGGAGGTTACCTGGTAGGATTCAAAGATTTGGATCGGTGAATGTGTCGAATGCAAGTATTATCACGGTCGACAGGAGCCAATCCTCTGGCCGTGGTGTACCTGGCGAATAACGTTTGCTGGGTGCGGCCCATATGCTTTGTTTATGGGCCCATGGATATAAAGCGGCATCAAGACATAGAGATTATTTTCCTATATACCGTGTTGGTTTTTTGGGTGTATACAGCATATTACAGGTTGTACAGCCAATCAATTCGCTTCTCATTAGTGTTCCGTCCTGAGCCTATTATCAGGATCTAGTCTTGATTAGGCTTGAGAGGCACAAAATGCCACTTTTAGGTATGGGCCGTCAAGCTTATCTGAGGCGCCTCGCGGCATTTGTCGGTGATACTTACTACCCTACACAATAACAAGGGAGAATTGTAACATTCTTACTAGCACTGTCCCACAGTTCCGTTATTATCAAAGGCAGCTAGCTGGCAGCATGCTTACGGACAGGAACATGTTGATAACGGTGCAAGTTAAAGTCTGTCACTGTTACTTTCGAGATCCGACTCAGACTGTTAGCGGGCGTGTTTGCAAACTCTTAAAGACGCACAACGATCTCCGAGTCACGTAGATACCTTATCTCAAGACAAAATGTAGATGACAAGGCCGTCATTAGCCGATTCTTCCCAGTTTTGTTTTCCGAATAAAAAAGCTCCGCCAAGAAAAGTTCTTAGGCCTCCACAATGTTATCTAAGATGATCTGTAGGTCGGTATAATCTTGCACACATATTTTAGCGGTCAAAGGGGAGCATTGTGTGCCTCAGGGACGCGCCCATGGCTGTACAGACCAGTGTAATTGTCGGTGGCTGTGCACATAACTCGACAAGGGCGCTTGCGGTCTCCCAACGTTCAACTACCATCATGACACGACTTAAACACTTACATTCACTTACCCAAGTATACCTTTTCCTCTCTGGCTTTCTCTTCTTTCTCGTTGCAGCACAACAGGAACCAAAACATACCATAACATCGTTCCATAATCCACCCTCGAGGTTGTTTTTCTTCGATGACACGCGGGTGAGCGCTTGCTTGACTGGTTGATGCAGAGGAAAGGTATATGTACTGATTGTGTTGTGCGATGGTGCTTGCAGTCGGTCGTGTACCATGATAGAAATCCGTACCATGAGAGGGGTGCGGGTGATGTGTACGTGTCGCAGGATGAGGGCAAGACGTGGGCACGGGCGGAGGGTATACCTCAAGGTGATGCCCTGATGGTGATCGAGCATCCATTCGATAATCAGTATGTAAGTCACCATACTTTGAACTTGCTTCTCGGGTTTAACCTGCGCATATGGATAATAGGCGTTCGTGCTGACAGAAGGAGTTACCCATTATCGGACAAGCGATAGAGGGAAGACGTGGCACTCATTTAAGATGCCTGTCCCTCCTGCTGTGGTACAGAGACCACTTTCGTTCCATTCCGATAAGTCGAAGTTCGGGTACATCCTCTATCAAGGTACCAAGTGTGAGAAAGAAGAAGGATGGCGTTTGAACTGTATAGATGTTGTGCGTCCGTTATTTCTTCGTCTGATTATAAGCAATAATTTCTTTTGTTAGACATACTACACTAAGGAAGCTTTCAGTGACGAAGCTAAACTGTTGCTAAAAGATGTTTCACGGTGTCAATTTGCGCATAGCTCCGCAGACTTCAAGCACGACGCTCATCCCGACCTAATCTATTGCATTGCACTTGATGCTTCCAGCCCCGCCGGTGGCCCACGTTCCTTAGAATCTAGTCGACTCTTCTCTTCCACAGACTTCTTCAAAAGCGACAAAAAAGTCGAAGATTTAGGTATAGGCAAAAACGCCAAGGGTGTCATAGCATTCGCCATTGTATCCAAGTTTGCCGTGGTGGCGCTAAAGGATCTGTCGCCTTCAAGCAATAACGAGATGCTATTGTATGTCACGGTAGACACGAAGAACTGGGCCAAGGCCCAGTTCCCTCACGCTTCTTCTGCGAAGCTCCGTGAGAACGCATATACGATCGTGGAGTCGACGACGCACTCGCTCGCTGTGGATGTCGTCTTACAGGATCACAGCACAATTGGCACGCTGTTCGTGTCCAACTCTAATGGTACATTCTTTGTTCAAAGTCTAAAAGACACAAATCGAAATGATTATGGCTTTGTGGACTACGAAAGGATATACGGCGTGGAAGGCGTTGGTTTGGCGAATGTTGTATCGAATGCGCAGAGTGTAGAGGGCAGAGGCATGTTGAAGCAGCTGAAAACGTATATTACGTTCGACGACGGGAGCAACTGGTCGCCTGTTCGTGCACCCTCGGAGGACAATGAAGGACGAAGGATACACTGTAATTCTGAGGACAGGGAGAAGTGTTCACTGCACCTCCATTCAGTGACGTCACCAAGAAACTATGGGCGCGTTTTTTCGTCCCCAGCACCGGGTCTTGTCATGGGCGTAGGTTCGATTGGGGAAACATTGTTGCCCTACGAAGAATGTGATACATTTTTAAGCCTTGATGCTGGAGTAACCTGGAGAATGATCACGAAGGACGCGCATAAACATCAGATTGGAGGTCTTGGGAGTGTGATTGTGATCGTTAATGATGAAGATGGGATAGACGAATTGAGTTACTCGTTGGACTTTGGGAAAACCTGGTTCGTTCTAGTCTACTCCACCTTTTGAAGCAAAACCTTATCTTGTTTTGACAGGAGAAAGTACAAGATCGGCGTGAAAATCCGTGCAAAGGGACTAACCACCTTGCCGGACTCAACTTCTCAAAGTGTTTTACTTCTCGGGGAGGTAGCAAAGAAGAACAGGAAAGAAGGCTTGGATCGTGTAGCTGTCATCCAGATCGATTTTGATGGTGTGTTCCCGAGGAAGTGCGTAGATAGCGACTTTGAAAGGTGGAACGCAAGGGGTGCGAATACGGAGTGTTTGATGGGACACAAGGTGCGATAATGATTTATCACATTTCGACATTATACTGATAAATATCATAAAGCAATGGTACAAACGTCGAAAACCGGACGCAAACTGCTACGTCGACGACAAATTTCATGATCCAGTTGAACACGAAGAAAACTGCCAATGTACTGATGCTGATTATGAATGGTGGGTGCAAATCTTTCGTTGGTCTTTAGCACGGGTTTGACATCTGTTGCAGCGATTACAACTTCATCCGACAAGGAAACCAGTGCGTGCCTGCAGGACCTGAGCACATTCCTGCTGGCGTTTGCAAAGGTGATCCGAATCAGACGTACTTGGGATCATCTGGATATAGGAAAATACCCGGAAACACCTGTCACGGCGGCGTCGAGAAGGATAAAAAAGTATCAAAGAAGTGCTCGCAGGCTCAGCCTGAGGAAGGCAATATCATTCATCAGGCTGTGAGTTGCGCTCTAGATGCTTATGAACCCAGACTTACGTTCTTAGTTCGAGTTCCCAAGTCAGGTTGTGCAGTTTGCATATTTCAACAAGTCGACGGTGTGTTTCTTTTCTTTTATAACTGTATGCTAGCTTATGGCTCTCAGACTATCCTTGTCCGACTTGCCGATCACTCAATATGGCAATCCAGCAACGAAGGGTACACCTGGACCAACCTCTTCCCTCAAGAACGTTTTCTTGCATTCTATCACCACAAATACTCCCCAGACCGGGCTTACCTTATCACCGACACGAAAAAGTTCTATTACACGACCGACTTTGGGCGGGGGTGGGGGGAGGGTCAAGCGCCCGCTCTTCCGAACGTATTTGGGATACAAGTGATTCATTTCCATCCTGAATCGGACAAATTGCTTTGGCTTGGTGTCGAGGGTTGTGAAGGAAACGCGGCTAACTGCCATATGACAGTACATTATTCGAGGGACAATGGACATCGATGGAACCATGCCGAGAACTACGTGAGAAACTGTGCTTGGGTGCGCGATCATCATATCAATGCGGACCCGAACGAGATTATTTGCGAGTCGTTCCGAGACAAGACAGGGAACCAGAGGTACTTTAGGGATAACAACCCGCTGGAGCTGGTCACTGGGACCGGATATTTTTCGAACAAGAGAAAGGTGTTTGACCATGTTGTTGGATTTGCCAAGTTTGGAGAATATTTAGTCGTTGCCGAAGTAAGTATTTTAAGCTTTGTTAAGGTGAATGATCCTGATGAGTGTTGAAGCTGGTACCGGAGAAGCGTGCGCTAGATATGCAAGTCTCGTTGGATGGCATTAGGTTTGCTGAAGGCAAGTTCCCCCCGAGTATACATCTAGCGTCGCACGTAGGTCCATTTATTTGCAGCCGTTGGTTCCGTAGTTGATTATGCATAGGCCTACACAATCCTTGAATCAAGCACCGGATCCCTCTTCTTCCACATGACTATGTCAGAGCCCCCAGCGCCTTACTGGGGTAGCATCCTCAAGTCTAATTCGAATGGAACCTACTTTGGCATTTCACTCGAGAATGTGAACCGGGATGAGCGGGGATACGTTGATTTTGAAAAGATGATTGGGTTGGATGGGATTGCGCTTGTGAATGTCGTGTCAAATCCGGACGACGCGGCGATAACGGGCAAGAAGCTGCTGCAGACGAGGATTACGCATAACGATGGTGAGAATCGTCTTACTTACGCTGCTATGGTAAGATACTAACGTCGAATAGGGAGTATATGGAAACCTTTGACACCGCCCAAAGTCGACTCGTTTGGTAGAGAGTATGACTGTAATGATGCCGTAAGTCCCCATTCTATGTCTATTCCACCCTTGTTAATTGGGAACCCAAGCAGACGTGTGCCCTGCACATTCATGGATACACCGAGAGACTCGATCCCAGAGCAACCTACAGTAGTCCTTCCATCGTCGGTCTCCTGATGGCTGTAGGCAATGTCGGCAAAACGTTGGCACCATATACCGATAGTGACACCTTTTTGAGCCGCGATGCTGGCTTTACGTGGGAAGAAGTCCATAAAGATGCACACTTATGGGAATTTGGCGATTCGGGGTCCATCCTTGTCATGGCAAACGACGAGGAACCAACGGACCACGTGTTGTTCAGTAAAGACGAGGGTTTGAACTGGCACGAATACCGATTCACCGATGAAAAGATTCGTGTAAGGGCGATTGTGACGGTTCCGACGGATACAAGTCGGAAGTTCATCTTGATTGGAAATTACCCCCGTCTGTCAACTAGCGTGGCTATTCATCTTGATTTCAGTGCTTTGACGTTCAGAAAGTGTAAGAACTTCAGTTGCTTTTGACTTGAGGTGCTAATTTCATGGGCGAAATAGGCCAAGTTAGTATTGAAGATCCAGGAAAGGATGATTTCGAGCTGTGGAGCCCGAGCGAGGAGAGGCAGCAAATTTGCTTGTTTGGTCGAAGGGTGTTCTACCATCGTCGAAGGAGAGATGTAGATTGTGTGGTCGGTAACCAACCCAAGGCCACAGAGAGAATTGTCGAAAATTGTGCCTGCGTGGCTGAAGACTTTGAATGGTGCGTGGATGGCAGGAAAGAGGTTGAACGTGATCTCACGCGAGTTCTTTTCTAGTGAATTCAACTTTGCCAAGAATGAAAACGGGGAGTGTGTTTCCGTTCCAGGGACAACCCCCCATCCGGACGACGATTCGTGCAGAAACGGGGAAGACTATTGGTACGAACGGACACCGTATCGGAAGATTTCCTTTACGAGTTGCGAGGGCGGGGACACACGGCACCTTGGTGATCGGCATGTTTGCCCTGGGTTCAAAGCACACGGTGCTCTATTCTGGATGTTCATGATTATGATTCCGTTTGCGTTTACAGCCTTGGTTGGGTGGTATTATTATCGTCGGAGTGGACTTGCACGGGGGTACGTATTTTTTGTCATGAGTCGCATCGCAGTCTTGATTCTAAGTTGGGGTGGAAACAGTACGATCCGACTGCCAAACGACAATGGGCGAGTATATGGTGATTCTGGTATGCTTGGTACGCTTGCGTCGGTGCCGTGGTACCTTGTTGGGATTACTGGCATTGCCTGGGAGTGGGTTTCGTCGCGGTTTGATTCTCTCTCTATGCGGACGCAAAGAGGGTATAGGAATGTACCGATTGATGAGGATGCGCAGATTCTCCGGTTTGAAGATGAAGAGTAGACTTTAGGGTGCAGGCGTTTCTGGGTGCTATCTGTCCTATATGCTTTGACTATTATTTATATTACTGGTAGATATGCTTATGCCTGGGTGACATGTACAGCATAAAATAATGGACCATTAGGTTGCGTGCCACAATTGAAAACTATATTTTTTATCCATCTCAGGGACGTTTAAGGCTGTGCTCTTACTGACAGCATTCATGGATGGGAAAATCAACTATCAACGTCACTCAGCTTAGATACCCCAAGTAGGATGATTCAGATACCAAGGCAAGCTCTACTAGTTCAACACATTTTGTATCTCAAATAACCAAAAAAAAAAATAATCCACAGCATCATCCTTCAACTAGCCTTATTATTATACTACCTACCGCTGGGCGCACTCTGCTCTGTAGACTTTATCGCACAACCAACGTCTACCAATCCCAACTTTGAACGAAGCATCACTCTCCCAGCAAAATGCACAAACCCACCCCGTGACGACTGCACCTTCTACCGAGACTGCCTCGAAACGGTTTATAACTGCGGGCCGAATGGATACCCGCTAGGATTCGGAGAGAAAATCTGTCTTGGGTTTATGGAACACGAGGATTGGTTTTCTTCACGGGGACAGGTATGGGTATTGGATACGATGCAGTGTTTGCAGCGGGCGTTGGTCCCAGAGGTGGAGTCGGGAACACCGATGCAAACGTGTGATGGGTTGAAGAATTATGCGTTTTCGACCCATGCGGGGTGTTATATACAGAATGGGTTTTGTACGTTGGAGGTTAGGGATTGGTGGGCTGTTGTAGAGATTTTGGGAATTCGGACGTTGCTTGGGTGGAGTACTTTCAAGCAGGAGTTGCAGACGGCGGAGGGGTGTGCGAAGGTGTATGCTTTTTTGTTGGAGCAGCTGCTGTTGTAGTCAATCCTTCTACGGGAACTTTTAGGTATATGTACTATCGCGACTAGAGTGACCAGACCAACTATACCGACAATTACCACCAGAAAAGAGAACCAATATACGTAATATTGTATAAATAACTACACCAGGCTCAGAACATTACCGTCAAGATCATGACACAAGTGCTCAATACCAAACCACCAAGGGAACGGGAATAGACAATGGTGGCATCGTTTGTATTAGCAGTTGCCGTCGTACTTGGCGTGCTTGTCGCGGTGGCAACGATTGTAACGCGCGTTGCTGAGGAACCGCTGGATGACTCTGTGGTAGTACTCGCCCCGGAAGAGGACGAGCTAACGGCAGAACTAGTGGTGGCCAAGGTGCTCGAGTTGGCTGAAGGACTGTTACCGTTCAATTGGTAGGAAGGAGGTGGAACGGCTGACGAGGGGTCGACGAGTGCACCAGTACCCCAAGGAATGGCCTCGCCTGTGCCCGGTTGTGTTGGATTGGTTGGAGGAGTAGTCTGGCCTGAACTGGACGCGATGGTGAACCGCGTCGTCCACTGTTTGTCGGATGCATTGGGCGCAGTGAATTGGTAAAAATAGATTGCGGAGTTGGGGGTAACTTGGGGACAAGTCCACTGATATAGGCCGGAGGTGGTACCATCCAAATTGGACGCGACCGCTGGGGAGCTCTTTCAGTTTTTTGGTTTAAAATTTTTTGAGGGGACGTACTGGTCAAGTGGATCATGTTGTAGTTGCTGCCTGTCATGAGTTCGATGGACATGCCCTTCCAGGCTGTGGTGGAGGTGGTATCGCCAACCCAGGTGATATGACATGTGCTGCCTGCGTTGGAGACAGTGCCAGGGCCGGGGTCGCTAGGCGAAACGTCCGCCTTGGCCGACAGGGCGGCAACAAAAGCAACCAAGGCGAGTTTAGAGAACATACTAACTGGATACAGGTTAAAATGCAGCACGGTACAATAACATTTCAATAACAAACTTGTCATGGATCTTCAAAAGAGCGGAGGGTTTAAAGAGTGGAAGCGCGAGAGAGAAACAAAAATCAGGGCGCGTTACGCGTGTCACCCTCTCGCCTAGCCATGAAACTGGCCACGGTCATTTCTCTCAGCACACGTACAGAATGACACACGCATTTAAGAGATAATGGAACGCCCGCGCTGGGACAAGGCCCGCGAAATCAATACAGGGCATGATGCGGAAAACATATGGAGCGGCCAGGCTGGAGGCGGAGGTAAACAAATCCAAATAGGCTGTTGCCGGCAGGACGCGCCCGCACGACCTCAGAAAGGCATCCTGCGGCATTTCTCTCTTTCATCCGCTACGCCGCGCCGCCCATTGAAGGATTCTATCGAGCGCAACCATGGACGGGGACCTTATTAAGCTCGTCAACAAGCTCCAGGACACGTTCAGCAATCTGGGTGAGTAACCGAGCAGTTCGCGTGACGACAGTTGAACTGGAAACAAAGGATGGCCGCTAGGAGGGGAACTGGACATGCCGCAGCTTGTCGTGGTACGCTTGCAGTGCGTTGCTGTTCTGAGACTTGTTATTGACTCGATGACTCGCGCCAGGTCGGCAGTCAGTCGGCGGGCAAATCTAGTGTCCTCGAAACGTGTGTGTTTTAGACCGTGGCTGGTATGCAGCGTCTGATTATGTCTCCAGAATCGTCGGGAAAGACTTTCTTCCACGTGGACAAGGAATAGTGACGCGCAGGCCGCTCGTACTCCAGCTCATCCATACACCTTTACCATCAGAACCCTCGCCGAATGCTCCGCCACATACCGAATGGGCGCAGTTCCTGCACACAGACAAACGATTTACGGACTTTGCTGAAGTTTGTAGAGAGATAGAACAGGAGACATTTAGAGTTGCTGGTCAGAATAAGGGTATTAGCAAGTTGCCAATACATCTTCGGATATACAGTCCGGACGTGTTGGACTTGACTTTGGTGGATCTTCCTGGTTTGACGAAGGTGTGTTGTTATCTTTGATGGAAACAAAACTTGATGCTCACGTTTGCAGATCCCTGTTGGCGACCAACCGAGTGATATTGAACGGCAAATCAGGAACCTCGTTCTCGACTATATATCAAAACAGAACAGGTACCTAGGTCGTCATTATATTTCACACTCCGTCTCAGCCATGTCATAGTGTTATTCTTGCCGTGTCTGCCGCAAACGTTGACCTCGCCACCTCGGATTCGCTCAAGCTCGCTCGTTCCATTGACCCCCAAGGCCGAAGGACCATAGGCGTCCTTACCAAACTTGACCTCATGGATGCCGGTACCAATGCTTTTGATACCTTGACTGGACGCGTTTACCCCCTCAAGCTTGGATTCATTGGCGTCGTTAACCGGAGTCAGCAGGACATTAACGGGAGGAAAAGTTTGCAAGATGCGTTGGAAAGCGAAGCTGATTTCTTCCGTAATCATCCTGCTTACCGGAATATTTCGCACAAAAATGGAACTAGGTACTTGGCAAAGACATTGAATCAGGTGCGTTTATTCGCCGTTCGAGAGTGATGGGGTGGCCTATTTTAGCTTTAAGGTCCTCATGAACCATATTCGAGACAAGTTACCAGATATGAAGGCCCGCCTGAACACGCTTATGGGTCAAGCACAGCATGAACTCAATTCATTCGGCGATGCAGCCATCTTTGGTGACAAGACACAACAAGGGTCTCTCATCTTACGACTTATGACGCAGTTTGCAAGAGATTTCATCTCGTCAATCGAAGGCACCAAAGTCGATGTATCGACAAAAGAACTCTCCGGGGGTGCACGCATATATTACATCTTTAATGACGTCTTTGGCCAAGCTCTAGCATCCATCGATTCTGCGTCCAACTTGGACAACCAGGATATTAGAACTGCGATTCGCAATTCAACGGGTCCCCGGCCGACTTTATTTGTTCCAGAAGCTGCATTTGACTTACTTGTCAAGCCTCAGATTAAGCTACTAGAGGCACCTAGTCTTAGATGTGTCGAGTTGGTGTATGAAGAGTTGGTAAAGATTTGTCATAACTGTACCAGTGCGGTATGTTGCCCGTGTCACCTGTCCTGGACGCGTTACTGAAGGCGTCCGTGTAGGAACTACAACGGTTCCCAAGATTACACGCTCAACTAATAGAAGTCGTGTCAGAATTGCTAAGAGAGCGTCTCGGGCCGACGTCAGAGTATGCACAAAGTCTAATAGAAATCCAAGCTGCATACATCAACACCAACCACCCTGCATTTGTGTCTGGCACCGCCCTCGCCGCACAGCAACTTCACACCGCAAAAGTCCCACCAAAAGCACAAATTGCACCTCCGGTGAGCCTTGCCAACCCGAAGCCATTATGACAATCTAATATCTTGATACATAGTCATCCTCGACCGAGCCTGTAAATGGTCATGGCGTGTTCCCAGAAGACGAAGACGAAACGTCATCAGAAGACAACAACATTAATGGTACCTTCCCACCGCGCGATGGGCGTACTTCTTCCGTTCGTCATGATCGCTCACGCACACATCATACCCTAGCTTCTAGTCATGCCGGCACATCGTCCGCTCCTTCTGTTCCTACTACTGGCTCTATTGGGATGAACAAAAGATCATCTTCACGGAATCCAAGCCATACAGGCTTAGGTGTTGGCGGCAGTGCAAGTACAGGCCGGTCGCATTCCTCTTCTGGACTCGTAACGACTGGAACCGCAGGCACGCATCATCATTTTGGGGGTTCGAATAGCAGCAGTGCAGCCAATATAATGGCCATGTCCGGCACCGGCGCACCTTCGTCTACCAAGGAATCCTTCCTCACTTACTTTTTTGGCCAGAATGGTCCTGGACCTGTTACAGGCTCGAGTGTGGAGCAGCAACAGCAGCAGTATCAACGGCATGGACAGATGGGGATGGGGATGAGCGGACATACGCAGAGTATCGTACCTGTCGGAAGAGACATTTCTGGTGCGGACCTGGCTTTGTCGAGTGGGTTGATGGCGGGTAAGAGGATGGTAGACGGGAACAGTGCGGCGTACGATATGAAGAGTCTCGGGAAGCATATAGAAGCGGTGAGTCTATCGACGACGCTCAGTACCTTAATAATCTTCTCACTCTCGTGCACGCATTCGCCCCGCACGCAGATATCCGCCGAAGGTGCCCAATTAACACCGCGCGAAGAAATGGAAACGTCGCTCATCCGATCGCTCATTGCCTCCTACTTTGGGATCATCCGCCAGACGATACAAGACCTGGTGCCCAAAGCTATCATGCACTTCTTGGTCAATTACACATCGCAGCATGTCCAGAACCGGCTCGTCTCGTCCTTGTACAAGCCAGAGCTGTTTGCTGACCTGTTGAATGAGGATGAGGCGCTCGTTGCGGAACGTACGAGGGTCAAGGCGTTGTTAGATGCGTATAGGGAGGCGTTCAAGACTCTTTCGGATGTGAGCCTCAAGTCGACATGATAGCCGCGTGTCCTGCCCCCTCTTTGTTTTGTCTACGTATATCTAATACTTATTCGCACCGTAGACCAATTCTCCCCTTCTCTTAGTACACACGCATACATTATATCGCGTAACCCTGCTACTCACTCTGCATGCCATTGCGAATCATTCATTTCTCTCTCCGGCTCTGGGGCCCTTGACTCTACGTTCATACTTCATTATTTACACAATCAGGCCACGTACATGCACAAACCTGGTAGGGCGCAATCAAGCACTCTACCAGAACACTACCATTCTCAACTAGACGTAAGACACCTAAAGGGTACGTAAGAATGCGTAACTCGAGTCGTTAAAACATGCAAGAAATCGGACCAATGAAGTGCTATGAGAATCCGAAAGAACGCTTGTGAGCGTCCTCAGATTCCCAACGCTTGCTTCCTTCTCTAGGGCGTATCGAAACCATCAGGCACCAAAACTGCAGTCGCGAAAGAACGAGACAGGTACGAGACTATTCAACGACGAGTCAATATCCACAGCTACTGGGGAAAGATATGGACTCATTTAGAGTCCTCGTTAACGGACGAGGTCTCGTTGATGGAAGCAGTGCTCGGGTTCGGAGCGGACGCAGCCTGGCCCTTCACTGCTACCCACTTGTTGTCATTCTTGTCCTCCGACTTGGGGCTCCCCGCCTCATCCTCGGACGTGATGCTCCCCTCGGTATCAGCATCCACGGCGGCCGAACTTTCAGATTCGGAAGACGAGCTGTCAGTTGTGGACGGCGTCGATAGTGTCGACTCCGTGGCCGATGAAGAAGCGTCGACAGTTTTACTCGACGTATCTATCTTGGCAGGTGCATCAGGTCGCGAAGACCTTCTGGACTTGGCGCGTTCCTTCTTTGCCTTCTTTTTGAACAAGGGCGGGTGAGCAACACAAACGTGTGACCAAGCAATTTTACCTGTTTTACCTGTTTTGCCTCCTTCTCTTCCTTCTGTTCAATTTATAAGTACACGACTTTCCTGAATATCACCATTGCAATACCTCTTTAGCTTCTTTTTCTTTTTCCTTCTACGGTTCGCAGCAGTCAGAATCGACGAATTTAATTAATACTGCTGGTCAATTACCTCCTTCTCCTCTTTTTCTTTCTCCTCCTTTTCTTTTGCCTCGAGCTATAATGAAATGACATATTTAGCCATGCAATAGCCAAGACTCCCAGAATTAGAAACTTCCAACCTCAGCCTTTTCTTTTTCCTTCTTGAGTTTCTCACGCATTTCACGTTCTTGTTTGATCCATTCGTCAACCTCGTCAACGCATTCACGTGGACGAGACTTGTTCTTAAGCAAATATCCTTGCAAGCTAGCCACCTGTTACCAACAATGTGTCAGATTCACTCGAATGATGGATCAGGTAAATACGACCCACACTTAATTCATTTTCAGGAATGGCGTCGGCGAAACGTTTGGCTAGTTCAGATATCTCCTCTTCACTTAAAAGGGGAATGTTGTGCTCTGCCTTTCGCTTAGGTAAAGGAAGGTTTTTCTGAGAGGCGTCTTCAGCATCTTCTCCAAACTCAGTTGGCTGACTCGGTGTGTCGGGTTCATGAGGGAAGAAACATTTAAAAATGCCCTCAGCTTGGAACTTAGTAGCGTATGTAAAGTTCACCCAGACATCCATACGTCCTGGGCGACTGAGGGCAGGGTCCAACCGCTCGATATGATTGGTAGTAGCAAAGAGCAGCCTAGCATGATCGTCAGCATCGATAACAGACTAATCTTGTAGGAAATAGCTTACCGGCCCTCTGCTGCGGCGACTCCGTCAAGGCTGTTCAAAAGTCCACTTAAACTCAAAGTAGAGCCATCACTTTCAGTATTATTGTTGTTGTTGCTATCCTTAGCCGTGGAAGCAGTGGGTGCCCCTGTGGAGCTGGAGTCGCGGCTTACAGAACGGGTAAAGGCTGCATCTAGATCTTCCAACAGCACTATGCATCTGCGGAGTTTGAGCGTACCGTTCCCTCGTGGAGATGAACTAAGCTTACCTCGATGGTACAAGCCC
>QFEO01010455.1:0-18196 GCA_003316615.1 Amanita pseudoporphyria | reverse complement strand
CCCCTTCCAGCCCAATACCTGCGGTCGTCATTGAACCATTACCCCCACCTTCGCAGGAAAGTCAGGTACTGAAACCTGACGTAGCTGAAGACGCATCACTCGAGCGTTTAGGCGGGCAAGACCTCCAAGAGAAACTATCATGGCGGTCATCGAGTCCCAAAGATAGGCGCAGCATATCTCGGTCCCATTCGCGGTCACATTCACGATCCCGAACACCATCCCCTGCTGTTGATATATCTTCCGATGCTCCTCAGGTTGCAGCACCGGTGCCCGTCCCTGTGCGTAAGATGAGCTCTTCAGTTTCCCCTCCAAATGTACCTTCCCCTTCGTCGTTACTCTGTCCCCCTATACAACGAGGAAGGAGCTCATCATACCAGGATTTACCCAGCCGGGATCCACAACAACGGGGTAGATCAAGTACCCGAACACCCCCCTCATATTCAGATCACGAGCGCCAGGGCAGTGGGGAATCACCCATGGGAAGCTTGTCACCCGATAGTTCGTTCGTACGCGTAACGAGCATCGTTGGTGGAGTATATGCAAATGGAAGAGAACGCCAGAAAGAGAGGGAGAATCGGGAGGATAAGGATCAATACAGAGAAAGGGAGAGGGGCAGAGACAAGGAGCGAGGGAGAGATCGAACTGGCAGAAAACCAACTCAAAGCTCGAGTCCTGACTTTGAAGCGGGAACAGCGTTGAGAGAAGAGGCCTCCATCGAGGGAAGGAATGGTCCTGTTCCCGCTACGACTGAGGAAACTCAAGGCGTCACCGGTAAGCAGTCAATTATCGACCGATATTCCAATTATGTTATAGTTGTTATCAGCAACGACCGCACAACCGCCAACGACGGCCAACACATTAGGTGTTACCAAGTCGTCACACATACCCTATACTGAACAAGATAATGAAAAGGCGACAGAAGATGAAGAAGTCCAACGAAAGGCCCAGCCAACACCTTCTAATTCACCCATTCTAACCATGAAAATGCCACTTGCTGGACGAGTGGCGTCGAAGGTCGATACTACGTGTCAGACTCCATCTCAGTCTCAAGATATAAGCCCTCAAACACGAACTCATTCCCTGAACAAGACTTTTCCAACTTTGACATTACAGAAACAACGTCAGCATACCCCAAGCCCTGTAAACTCACATAGTTCTACGATGAACAATTCCAACCTCAGTGTACGATCACCTATAAAGGGAAAGCCTCCTCTACTTGTACCATCTCCACATCTTGTAGAGCCAAGTACATCATTAAGCATATCCCCACCTGGGGCTAATGAGTCGTTACCCTCCACACCGCCACTACCACAACGAGCACAAAGCCCCATGAGCCCAACAGAAAAGGAACCTACAATCGTTGAGAAAGCTGTAGGCATCGTGTCAAGCGCAGGGGCATTCTTGGGATTATGGCATTCATAAACGACTCTATGTAAGTTGCAGACGGATTGTTACACCGTCATCTTCTGACTGGGCACCACAGAATCTGGTCTCATTCCTTTGTTTTCAGGTTTACTGCCTTGGCCATCTTCATTTGACTACGATACAGGACCTGGAGCCTCTTCACAGAGTATCCAAAGGACTGCCTGGATGTGTATTTTTCCAGTGTCAGTTTATGTTTGTCCGCTCTTTTTGCCCGCATAATGGATTTTACCAGAGTCAAGAATTTGTACATTTCCCCCATTGTACTCCATTGTTCTACTTTACTTCACACACTCATGAACGCATAATTCGCAGTCCTGTTAGCACGCGTAGATGTGTTTCCATGTTTTCTAATTTTTCTTTTTTACTTTCTTATTTCGAGGCAGTATTTGGTATTCACAGTACATATTTTATTTCCATATCTTGTTTGACCAGTTATATATTATGTATGCTGTCTTTGTGTTCGTAGGAGAAATGGTACCCGAAAGGATTGTGGAACCTTGAGACTTGCTGATTGGGAGGATCCGGGCGGAACATTTGACGTTTCGTTGAGCCGAGGCAGTTCAAAGACTCCCGGTTTAGTTCCACTACTAGCAACTGCCAGGTAAGACTGTTATGCTGACCCTTGACATGATACACGTAAGTTGCTCCGCAGGCATCGTATTAAATTAGGCTGAGTTTTCGGACGGAACAATTGCACAGTCAAATTACCAATTGAAGTTACCCTACTACAACTCGAGGCCGTTGTAAGGAACGTGTGTTTCCTTCACGTAACGATTTATGCTCCGAATCCAGTGCAGGATCTGCATCCGCGGAGATGAGCCGGACGTGTCCATTGAACTTCGATGTCACCGGACGATTTGCAAGCATCCAAGGCACAGGCGCCATTTGACGACCCCAATGGTGACATTATTCTACGCACATCTGACAAAGTCGACTTTCATGTCCACAGATATGTGCTCCGGCTCTCTTCGTCTGTCTTTGATTCTATGCTCTCCCTGCCACAACCATCCCATGGGACTGCCGAGACGTCCGTAGTGACGGACAACGCGATAGACGTATCGGAGGATAGCAAAGTGCTCTACGGGCTTCTTTCGTGGATAGACCCACGAGGCATGCCTCAGCTCAGCAGTTTAGAGGACGCCGCCGCCGTTCTCGCTTGTGCTGAAAAGTATGACCTGATGACGGTGAAGAGTCGCTTGCTTGCGTTCGTCTATGCAGGACGAAAAAGCTCAAAGCAGGATTTTATTGGGCTATTTGCCTTGGGCCGACACTTTGGTCACCAAGATATGGTTGACTTTGCCGCGAAAGAGTGTCTGCGATTTCCCTTCAACGAGTGGTCGGATAGTCCATTATTGGATCTCATAACTGGCCGAGACCACCAGTCACTCATCCGTTATAAATTTCATTGCGGAAAGGAAGCGATCTCTATCGTGAAAGCTTGGTCGCAATGGCCAAGACCCCAGCTCTATTATGTTTGGCAGACGATAAAGCAATCGCACGATTGCACTTATGGATATTATGACGGAAAAGCTTTCCCGGATTGGTGGGTTCAATACTTGAAAGCAATTGAAACGGCACTTGGGAAAACGCCATTAGCCCATGTTATTTCTACTATGGAGATTTTTTCGACCACAACTCCCGCTTCGTCGTGCAAGATATGTAAACAAAACTATTTGTCGGACTTGCAATCATTCAATGATCAACTAGCAGAACGATTGAATGTTATGCTCCCAAAGTGATATTTACTTTTCAAGTGTACAATACACCATCCTGATGCGTTTCATAGGTTTTCTGTATGGTCATCAAAGACCGACGCCTGAACAGAAGGATTTCTCCTGTCATGTACTCTGTATTGATTATGTTTAGATATCAAGAATCGTGGTATGTGCTCTGATATGCTATGTCAACGATGTACCAAGGTTATGGTGTACTTCACAAGTCATCTGTATGGTGGCATGCGCATAAGGTGCACTGACACACAATGAGGCGATGACAACAGTACAAGCAGGCAACCATATGCCATAGGCACAAAGGGAAAAATACTGGCGCAGGATACTCGACATAGTCAGCTTCTCCTGACCACCCTACGATCGCACGGTGTCTTGTTCTGTAAGCGTGGAGATTTTGTAACTCTCTCCGCCTTATCCCCTGTCTTTTCGAATTGAACACTATCAAGAGCATTAACGCCGTCGAGGTTGGCGCTGCTCCTTCGGTTGGGACCAAACTGCGTCCGTCCGTTGCCTTTCCCCCACGTTGACTAGTACATCCCTGACGATGTATGTTTGGCGGCCCGTGCTTCCACCATGAATACATTTTTACTCTGAAATCTCACGCGTACTTTAGCTCTCTAGGCCCAATGTGGGTATCTGATGACATTACGGTATCGTGGTGTGTCACTACAATACAGGGTTATATCATTACACTAACCTTAGAATAGTTGGCATCTACTTACTGCGCACTACCCAAGTCTGTGGTACAAGGTGGTCGCCCCTTCCAAAAGCACCAAGTCTTTCATTATCGATTATCGATAACCTCAAATGGAGCAGACCTCGAACAATGTTGCGGCGTACTACAAGATCTGTCCGACCGTAGACGGGGATCGCAACATCGGGTAAGTTGCGGGTACTTCGAGTTGCACCGTAACTCGTTCTGTTGTTCCGCTCTTATTACCCGCAGAGTCAAGTAAGTTCACACCAATTTTCTAAGCCGTCTTATAATCATCGCATAGAACTAGAAACAAAAAGGGGTCTAAGGTTACGCTGCGCAGTCAGACATGAGGCAATAGATCTCGTCTTCCCCGGCCCGACCTAACAATGCAGAATTGAACATTAAAATGGCCCTATCGTCCGTGTCCACCTTCAGGTTCTTCTTACCCCTTCATCATGGATGCGGAAAAGCCATACCATTCTACTGCTATCGCGAATATCATTCTACGCTCATCTAATAATGTCCACTTCTTCGTCCTAAAGGATTTTCTTTGTTATGCATCCCCATTCTTCCGGGATGTGTTCGATTTGAACAGAGGTCCCGCAGCCAAGCAAAACGAAAAGAAGGATGGCCTCTCTATCATTCCCCTCGCAGACAATAGTGCGACTCTTTATCTCCTCCTTGACTTCCTGTATCCTCGCGCCAAAGACCCACAGCTTAATGATGTTACATTGTTTTGGAACGCCAGCAAAGCAGCGAAGAAGTATTGTATGGATATCATTGAAGATAAACTCAGGGATCGCATAATCGCGTCTGAATTGATAAAAAGGGAACCGCTTCGCATATATGCAGTCGCCATGGACCTCGGATGGATGGATGTAGCCATCTATGCGGCTCGCAGGACACTGCAGATTCCATTGAAGGACCTGACTATCGTCGAGGAGCTGCAGAGTGTAACCGGCACCGACTTCTACCGATTTTTGCGTTACAGACTTCAATGCGAGGGATCATCTGATCCTCAGAAAGAAGAGCTTCCACCATTTACCATAGACGAGCCTGGCATCGTGGATGCATCCGATTCGCCTTTCTCATCCGAAACAAGCGCAATTTTTTCTTCTTCGTGGAGTGTTCCAGAACGCCTCCAATCGTCTATGACTGCGGATCTCATCCTTCGTTCATCGGACTCCGTAGAGTTCATCGTCATCAGTGCTCTTCTCCGACTCGTTTCTCCAGTTTTCGACGGAATGTTTCCGTTGCCAGATCACGAATCAAAGGACGGACGGGCTGTCATTACCGTACAGGAGAATAGCAAAGTACTTCTTCCTCTTCTGAAAATTATCTATCATGATATAGATGAATACGAGACGGAAGATTGTCAATTATACACAAGCATAGTGCTGGCAGCACGAAAATACAAAATTACTGCTATCGAAAGGAAATTTCAGAAACAAATTACAGCATCACCTCATATCCGAAAGCAACCGCTTCGAATTTATGTCCTTGCAACCATTCTCGGATGGGGGGAAGTGGCAAGGGCAGCAGCATTGAATACACTTTTCCGTCCGCTGCAGGAGATGGCCTACATTAAGGAATTAGACCTTATTTCTGGCGCGGACCTCCATCGTCTAATGAGTTTTAGGTTCCGATGCGCAGACGCTGCGCGTGGCGCGCTTGAAATCTTTGCGTCTTACGGGCCTCATACGTGGAGTAATTACTACCGTTACAATGGATGCTCCTCATACTCGATGTCAAACGAGTCGTGGATTAACGAATTGGAAGCTCGCCCTCGCGGCGCTACGATAGCCGATATCTATGGCCAGAAACTCGACGAAATCCAAGGAAAGGGAGGCCAGTATTTGTTTAGAGATGGGGTATTTGTACATATTTTGAAATGCATGCACGGCGCAGAGAATTCGGTTGAAGAAGCCGTATCAAAGGTCCTTACCTTTTAAAACCGTTTGTGTATGCCAATATTGAATTAACCAATGTTCCACAGGTTCTCCTTAATGAAGGGATCGGGCAGTCGTCCAGTCTTCAATTTCCTGCCTACCGCGGCGGTCGGACAGCGCTGGTTGGACTTGATTTATGAATCGGTGATTTCGGTAGCGTTTCCTCTTTTCTTCAATGACAATGATAGCAAGTATCATCCCACCTGTACATATGCCATCTTTCGAGAGACCAGCTTGACTTGCGCCCCAGATTATGGAATGCATACAAAATTGGCGAGCGAATTGAATCGGAAGCAGTCTATTGAGTACAAAAATGGGCTTCCTGTCATTGCACTTCCAGAAGACGCTGAAACTCTTCACGCTTCTCATTACTATATATACTTATGACCATGAGCCAGAAGTCACTAATTGTGCTTCCATCTGGAATGTTTGCAAAGCAGCACGGAAGTATGGCATGGAAATCATCGAAAGTAAACTGAGCAGGCGGTTAGATGGCTCTGAATTGGAGCCGTTTCGGGTATGCCTCATCGCGAGGAATCTACGTTGGTCGAGCCTGATACTCAGTACATCCTTAAAGGAGTCCACCTACGTTGATGAGCTTCAGGGCACAACCGGCACGAACCTTTTTTACAGAACAAGTTTCCATGCGATCTGAGATCGCATCCTCGGAAAGAAGAGCTTCTACTTTAACTAATGCATTAGGCAGTGCACCCGGAGCACCGGCACCTTTTTTTCGCATAAAAATACGGCTGATTCAACTACAAATATGACAAACATGCAAACGCAGTGCGAAATGATGTATAAGTGGGGTGCTGAAATCACTAAATAACAGAAGAAAATTAAACTCAGGAAAATAGCTAGAAGCGAAGGTGAGTTGAAGTCACTAAAAACTAACAGTTCATGAGTGTCTACCGACGGGTTTTGTTTTCAGAGCTTGATAATCGTCTCTACTAGCAATAACCGCAATCTGATGAAAAGGTTTGAGCTCGTACTATTCGCCACGACAGAGAATGTGACTCCGCGTTTAAAAGACCCCTTTGCAGCCTGGGGTGTGAGTCTGGTCAAGACCAACTTCTATACTCTCTGCTGGGCATATTCCCAGAACTAATCTATAAGCTTGAACGGCAACATCGAGATCGTCACCCACCTCCTTTAAGAAATAGGGCTTCTCCATTACTAGTCCCCTTCGAATTGTTGACCCACAGCGTATATCGACTCTTAGCGTGTGCCCCCCCCCCCATCACTAGTTTTCGATGAAATATGGATGCAGTCAGATACTCCATCGCCGTTTTCTCATCCACTACCACGTAACGGATGAACTTGACATGCAGGATATCGTATCATCCACTTGAGCTATTTTAAATCAAGGCAAGGTTGAAGAAGCTTGCTACTCCCTCGTTATTGGCCCTTTCATGATTATGTCATTGCGGTTCAGATGTGGCAGCAACTGTCAAACCGCTTCAAGATGTAATGATCGAAATGCCAGCGCTGAATCATATCATCAGTGCAGAATTACACCGCCTGGTATAATATAGGACCAGGTGCGCGAGAGCGGCACGTAAAGCCGTCAAGGAGAACGATCGCCATAAGTACTTTGCGCCTTGAAATTTCCTCGCCTTTGAAAACGCCGGAATTCTGCACGGATACACTCGCATATCACAACACGGAACACCAATCAGAAAGTATAGCTGAAGAGTGTTTGCAGTGTGTCCGTGAGGTGTCATCTATGCAGATGTCTTTTTGACAGAATTCCGGACTTCCGTGGAGCTACGCGGTCAAAGTTATTTGACTGTTTTATCGGCTTATGGAGTGTTCAAATGCTGTAAAGAGGTGGCAGATGCCATAGGGAGAGTGGTTGCAAAGGTTCTCGTCTTGCCGTCGCCACTTTCCTATTCATAACCAAATTCGCCCATCTTGATGTAGGTCCCTTTGAGGGTTGCGTTGAAGTGCCGACAGCAGAAGAAGCGGTTGTAGATATTCTTGTGATATCTTCCTTTCCATAGCCAATTTTGCTCATCTCGAATGTTGGCGTCAATTATCAACTCCGCCGAGGAGCCGGGAAACACGATGGCAGGATAACCTGTCGGAAGGTAACGCTGACACTAAAAAATCATACGGAGTCGATAACATGGGAAGGGAGGGCTAATTTCTCATCATCTGGTCCGCATGATGTCTTTGACCCGATGTATCCGATCACCATGTACTGTCGCAAATGTGAACTCCCCGTTCTTCGCATAGCATCCTCAGATGCTCAATTAAAGCGAGTGGTACCTTGTTACTATGGTCAGCTATGGCCAAAGACTGCAGTTTCTGAGAGGTTGCGTCACCGGCCACTCCAGTTCGCAACAAAATCAAGTCGAATAATAATTTCATATCGTCCTCGGAAGTGCCGAAAATGCTGAATTCCAGCGATCGTAGATGGCCCGCTAGTGACTTTCCCGGTGAGACCGTGAGTTCCTTAAAAACAACACCCATGTCCACCATACCACCCATCTCCAAATGTACGATCTGGGGCATATACCGTAGAATTTCTGTTACGATGGCTGGTTGACCTCCTCTTATACCAAAGCGCAGAATCCGACAAGAGGATCTGCGTAAGAAGGATGTAATGATGCTGGGAAGCTGGCCCTCATTAGATCTAAAGGAATGGAAATAGAGTTGCTCCAACGCAGGCGCCTTTAGAATGGGAAGCAGGCTAGGAACAGATTCTAAGTTTTTCAGGCGGGGAAGGACGACGGGAGTGGAACGAATAGGATATCGGACCTCGCTGAGTACGACAAGGTGTTCCAAGTTTGTCATTCCTGCAAGAGCAGAGATGAAAATGTCGGGAGATTTCACCGATGTTAGGAGAGCAACTCTCAAGTTCGACCAGTCGAACTTCCAGGTTGAGAGATCGTCTAGTTCGATGTGTGTCAAGGAAGGCGCACATTGGAAGAGGTCATATGGTACGTTTGCTTCAAACGGCCCCGTATAAAGGTACAAGCCTAACTTCTGAAGCTGGTGAAGATGGCCCTGTACACGAGATAATAGTGATAGATGAGGGGCGTGCATCCTAAAGTTGACCTCCTTCCAGCGTATTGATTCATCCATGAGCTTGTTCAAAACAAGAAGGAGGTCCGTCTCCTTGTGTAATCTCGTCACACTGATCAGGAAAGAAAACGGAGTTCCCTGACCACGTTCCAGGAAAAAAATGAGTACGGGCTCGGACAAATAACCGCTCCTTTCGTCTATCTCGATTCTACTCCAGAATTCGGGTATCATAGACAAGAATATCGACCTCCATTTTGAGCAGATATGACCGAGGAACCAAGGGAAATTTTTTCCGCCCATCACAAGGATCGTAGAGAAAGACACAAAGATTTCACGGACAATGTCGTCGGGAATGGTTTGTGCGATGGAGGTCATAGTGGAAGTTATTTATAGTACGGACTAGAACCATGGTTGTGACATGTGACCCTTCATCGATGTCTATCATCTCAAAGAACATCTGCGGCGTTGCACGACAGATCTCTTCCCTACACACTCATGAACACATAATTCACAGTCCTGTTAGCACGCGTAGATGTGTTTCTATGTTTTCTATTTTTTCTTTTTTTCTTTCTTATTTCAAGGCAGTATTTGGTATGAACATAACGCAGTGCGAAATGATGTACATAAGCGGGGCACTGGAAGTACTAAATAACAGAAGAAAACTAAATGCTCGGAAAATACCTAGAAGAGAAAAGCTAACAGTCCATGGGTGTCTACCAACGGGTTTTGTTTTCAGAACCTGACAACCGCTCTAAAATTGTTTCTACTAGCAGTAACCGCAATTCGGTGAGAAATATTGTGCTCATACCATTCGAGATGATAGAGAATGTGACCCCGCGTTTGAAAGATCCCCTCACAGCTCTTGGTCAAAACCAACTTCTGTACTCCCTGCTCGGTACATTCCCAATACCAATCTACAGGCCCGAACGGCAACATCGAGGTCGCCACCCGCCTCCTTTAAGAAACAAGCCTTCCCAATTCTCGCCTTTACTAGTTTCCCCTTCGAATTGTTCATCCGCAGTGTATGTCGACTTTTGACGTGTGCCCCCCATCGCCAGTTTTCGATGCTACGTTTGATCAACAGAAGGATATGAACCTTGTCCGGTTTTTCTATTCTACAAGGCAGTCAAATACTCCATTGCCTTCTTCTCATTCTGACGGATGAGCCTGACATGCAGGATATCGTATCATCCACCCAGACTATTTTAGGTCGAGGCGAAATTAGGGAAGCAGCTTGCTACTTCCTCGTTGTTGGCCCTTTCACGATTATGTCGTTCCAGCTCAAATGTAGCAGCAATTGTCAAACCACTTCAAGATGTAATGATCGAAATGCCAACGCTGAATCATATCACCAGTGCAGAATTACACTGCCTGGTAGAATATAGGATCAGGTGCGCGAAAGCGGCACGTGAAGCTATCAACAAGAAAGATCGCCATAAGTACTTTGCGCCTCGAAATCTCCTCTCCTTTGAAGACGCCGGAATTTGGCACGGATACACTCGCATGTCACAACGTGGAACGCCAATCAGAAAGTTCAGCTGAAGAGCGTTTGCAGTATGTCCGCGAGGTGCTACCTATATATTTTGACAGAATTCCGGACTTCCGTGGAGCTACGCCGTCAAAGCTATTCGACCGTTTTATCGGCTTATAGTGCTGTAAAGAGTGAGTACGACAAGTCGCTCCAAGTTTGTCATTCCTGCAAGAGCAGAGACAAAAGTCTCGGGAGATTTCACTGTTGTTAGGTGAACAACTTTCAAGTTCGACCAGTCGAACTTCCAAGTTGAGAAATCGTGCAGCTCAATGTGCGTCAAGGAAGGCGCACATTGAAAGAGGTCATATGGTGTGTTTGCTTCAAACGGCTCCGTATAAACGTACAAGCGTAACTTTTGAAGCTGGTGAAGATGGCCCTGCACACGAGATAATAGTGGTAGATGAGGGGGGCTCATCTTAAAGTAGGCCTCCTTCCAGCGCGTAGATTCATCCATGAGCTTGTTCAAAACCAGAAGGAAGTTCGTCTCCTTGCGAAATGTCGCCACACTGATCAGGAAAGAAAACGGAGTCCTCTGACCGCGTTCCAGGAAAAAATTGAGTACGGGCTCGGCCAAATACCGCCTCCTTTCGCCTATCTCGATTCTACTCCAGAATTCGGGTATCATAGATAAGAATATCGACCTCCATTTTGAGCAGATATGACCGAGGAACCAAGGGAAGTCTTTTCCACCTATCACAAGGACTATAGAGAAAGACGCAAAGATTTCACGGACAATGTCATCGGGGATGGTTTGTGCGATGGAGGTCATAGTGGAAGTTATTTATAGCACAGACTAGGACCAGGGTTGTGACCTTCATCGATATCTATCGTCTCAAAGAACATCTGGGGCGTTGCACGACAGATTGTACTTCTTCCTCGTCATGTCAAACACGATCAAGCGGCCCCGCCAGTCATCTTCATCATCGTCCTCGTCTACTGCTACAGGGACACCAGCTAACTCCAACACATCGCCCAGATCAAGTGGGATACTCAAGCCACAGCATCATCCTGCGAAATCGTTTAGGATCGTATCTCCAACGGAGGTGTCCCCTTCAAGGGAAGGGTCCAGCGCTGATAGTGGCAAGGGAGGACGACATCCGATACTGTGCACACTCCCGCCGACGTGTACGCACAGGCCTACATCACTGGCGAACACGAAGGAACTAGAAGCACACTATGCGACTTGCCATATTCATGTATGCGAGCAAAAGGGGTGCGGGTGCGTGTTTCCTGAGGCGAGGTTATTGGAGCTGGTAAGTAGGTTAGCATGTAGGCTAGCGCAGAGAATGACGGGAGCCAGCATTTTACAGAATGCCATGATCCGCTGGCTGCGGTTAGGAAGGACAGAGGGGAAAAGATTGTACGTTGTCAGTCGTCGTCCGAACACTGGTACTTATACAAAGACAGTTTGCATGCCATCAGACAATATGCGATCGTCTATTCATGACACCAAAAGCTCGTCGTCTGCATTTAATACAAGCGCATGGATACCCTAAAGAATACTTCTTTGCGGTAACGAACAAAGGCGTGGGAGGGTTACTAAGAAAGTGGGGAGAAGGGGCGAGCATGATCAGGAAAGAATGGAAGCCAAGGGAACAACAAAAACAAAAAGCGGGAGACGTGGAAATGGAAGACGATACGGAAGAAGACGAAGAGGAGAGCGAGGACAACGGCAGGCGAAGCAGCGATGACGTTATTGTGTACGAGAAGCCTGGTGCGGCGGTAGAGGAGCCCGAGGATGCAGGGGATACTTTGGCACAGAAAATGAATACTCTGTCGCTGGTACCCCAGTCGGTGCGGTTCGGACGCGGTGGGGGACGGGGGATGACGAGGCCACCAAGGAGCCTGGGTTGGCGGGGGCGTGGGAGAGCGGGGATAACGAGAACGCGTGGGAGCTGAGCTGAGTTTGTGTTGTCGAGAACAACGTCTCATTGTTGTCCGGGTTGGTTATAAGCAGCGTTTGCCCGACGATCTCGTCGTTTCTAGCATGTCCTCGCCCTCAAAAATCGCCGCCTGGGCCGCCACAGTCCACCCAGGTTCTCCTGCCCCCCTTACCCCACATTCCCTCGCCCGCAGGTTCTCCCCCGCGGCGCCCTCCTTTACCTCCTCACCTAAGATCGACCTAGCTGCTCTGGGATATTCTACCGTGTTTGTACATTTCCCTAAAACTCCGTCGACCCCATCGCCTCTTCTCATTCGAACTGCGAACATGGCTCCCTATTCCCCTAAGCCGATGTCACAACAATGTTCCAATTCATCTACCCTTCGTCGTCTTCGCTCGCTAGTAAATCGTTCAATATCTGTTTCAGGCGCAGGCGTCTCACCCGCTAAACCAAAGGCTTCGGCCGAGTCCAGGAGATCGAAGTATAGGCATGTTATGCCTCCCCCGCCCCTAGCAAACGAACTGGCTTTAATGCAATTCGCCGATGGAGGAAGCATAGATGCTCACGCTAAGCGGGTTATGAAGGCCCAGGCCCGTGCTGCTGCCGGGTCGCATTACAACGCCCAGGAAACGAGTGTAGGAGTTGTCCACAGGGATGAGAAGGGTTATATCTGGTGGGACCAGGACGAAGAATATGAATATACCCACTTGTTGGAGGGGAAGGATGTCGATATGTATGATTACGAAGGGAACGAAGGCACGGATGCGTGGGTTGAATTCAGCTCGAACAGTCCTTCTGGAAAGGATTCTCCATCTCGCGCCCAGCAGAAAGATGCGCCATCGGCTATGGATATGGTTACAGGAGAGTTGGAGAGAAGGGAAAGCGTGTCGACGCAGGACTCCGATCTGGACGCTACGAACATTGTTAAGCCTGCGGAAGAAGCCCCCTACCCTGTTGTCCCTGGCGTTTCGGTTTTGTCTGTGCCATCTAGGGCTAGGAAAGCCACAAACGGATCCGCGAAACATTTACGCAAGCCGGAGTTTTTGATTGATGTCGCTGCGTTCGGACCTATGTCGCCTAGTGCAACCAAGACGTTTGCTGATGCTACTGCTGTTCCTGCCTCGAGGCCGAAAGGCAAAGCACGTAGACGCCCTGCTCCGCTCAAGATATCTTCTCCTGCTTCGACATCCAAGAAGCCCAGTAATCCTGCTTTGCCTATGGATGGTTCGCCATCGGCCGATCGTACCAGGAATGAGTTTATCGAGAATTCTTTCGAGCCGATGCCGCTATATGCGCCACCAGATCGCGAACTTGATGGCAATGATGAGCCAGCCAAAGGCACAACACCAAAAGGATGGAGATTGCGTATACCTCAAGTAGGAATTTTGATGGCAAGGAATGCCTCTAGGTTGGATTTGCGCACGATATTTGGAGCTGGACTTCGCAATGAGTGAGACTTTCTTTTCTCAACTTCTTTTCACGACGGACATGATCATCATGCATCATGACCCACGGACCTTTGTATCGCTATCATTTTATTAGTATATCTAATCACTCATAATCTACTCTACAAGTACAATATTCGATACCCACTTTCTTGGTTGTTGTATTTCTTCAGGATTTTCTCTATGCATGTAATGGGGATAATGTATTGTATAATCTGCTGTACATGTATTGTGTACCAATGTCGAACGATTTCTGCCCTCTTTAAAGCACGCGTGTGGCCTCCGCATCTGGTCACCTTCGAAATTAGCAACCAAACATCCAGGCTGCACTGAAACGATGCTGATGCCTTTAGGCCCTCACTATCCGCTAGGCACGGCAGATTATTATATAGATCCAAAAGAAGTGCAGATTCTGGAATGGATTTGTCAGACGTTTGGGATTGAACTGAAGCCATTCTAGCGCAATCAAAACACAGTAACCTTATATAGGTATGTATGTTGTCACGGACGCAACTTGAAGTCACAGTTGTCACCGTCAAATCTGGTATGTGTGAATATTTAGTAGATGCGAGCCCTCGATCTCAGGTATAATACAGATGGAGCTCACTCCTACTGATGCTGCTGGTCACTATGCTCATCCTGTCGCAAGGGAACGTAAGTGCACAGTATCACCGCGAAAGTATCTTAGTAATCGCAGGATGCTGAAGCTTCCGAAGAATTACCTGACGAAATTCTGTATCACATCTTTGAAATTTGCTGTCGAGAAGCTGCCAAGTTTCCCATCATTCGCAGAGATAATGCTCAGTTGACATTGATTCACGTTTGCACCACGTGGAGAAGAATCGTACTTCATACACCATCTTTCTGGAATAACATAGAAGTCGATGCATCCGGCGGGATAAGCGGCATACTGCCTGTTATCCATGAATGGCTCCGCCGAACCAACGATCGGCCCATAATCTTGAAGTTGCACAGAATGTACCAACTAGAGCTGCGCCATGCAGATCGCTCCTTACATCAAAGCGTTATCCAGCTACTAATCGCACCATACAGATTCAAGAAGCTTGATTTGCAGTTAGGCTACCAGCATCTGCATGATTTGACAATGCTACCGGAGAGCTGTCTATCATCCTGCGAAGAATTACTCATTGACGGCTTCCCCGGAAGGTCTTACGATAGATTGAACTTGAACCTCAAAAATCTACGCTACCTCACGTCTTTGCATCTTCATGGAGGTGTTGTGTATGCATTGGATGTGCATTCTGTACCCTGGCACCAACTTCGTCACCTTTATTTAGGTTGTTCCATGCAATTGACCGTCTGCCTGGATATACTCCACTACAGCTCGGAGACTTTGGAGAGCTGCAGCTTATCAGTGGAGGAGGCCTTGATTGGTGAATCGACAGAAGTCATCCTTTGCTCCAAATTACGACAATTGACCGTGGAGTTCCATTCAGACGTAGATGGTGGACGCCAGGTCAACCCGTTTTTAATGCGACTGAGACTACCGTGCTTGAGCTCGCTTAGCATTCTTGCACCATGGTCTGATCAAACAGCATTAGATCTAACGACGCTCGCAAAACTACAGGGAAACTCTGGGATACAACTGGAGTCTTTGACCATTGACTATCCCCGTGTTCCCCTCGACGTCCGTAGTCTTCTGCAATGTGTTCCTTCGTTACGTCGGCTCAAATTAATGGGGAAAACGGTGCTTCATTCGGACGTTCTAAATGATCTCTCAACTGGTGTCTTAGGACGGCGACTGGAGGATCTTGTGATCGATGATGTTGTGGACATTTACAATCTACTTGAAATGGTTAATAAACGCACGAGCATCAGTGGAGATAATTGGGGTAGTGGTGTAACACGTTTCAAGTTTGTCTCTTTTCATTCCTGGGACGGACCAGTCAGAAATGAAAGAGATATTAAGCTGGTCGAAGAAATTAGACGGCAGGGTGTTGTCCTTCTGATAGGCGATGGGAACTGGCGGGAGACTCGATTCTAGGCTTTGGAGGGAATTCTCTGGGTTGACATCAATGGTTTTTTTGTAGTAGAATTTCCCGCACGTTTTCCTTCTGCAGAGCATGTATGAATGCTTAAATGGTGTTAAAGTAAGCTCAGCACCTCTCCATGTTTAGCTTGTGCTACCCGTTTTGATAGCAAGGAAAGCCTCTAGGTTGGATTTGCGCACGATACTTGGAGCTGGACTTCACAACGAGTGGGACTTACTTTTCTTTCTGTGCATATACGCTATCACTAGATCTGTGAGGCTTGAAGCTTGAAGGGCGCTCAATTTTAACACAGGCTTCTGACCGTCCCAGTGACATCCTGGCCATTTGACTAGAAGGCTTCCGGATTATGATACTGGTATCTCTTCATGGTTCCTTGATGACCTTGGAAAAACAAAACGGCGCGTTCACTCTGACACATGTTTGTTCGACGTGACAACGCTCGACATGCCCTCAGTTTGGAGTTACAAATTGACCGAGGACGTGTACTTTAGGATTCTGCTGGTCGCACACAAATGGCTACATCGGGCAAAAGAACAAGCCTATGTCAATGATATTGCCTGGAAACTGGTATTACGAACAGTTTTCTCAATTGTCAAAGTACTACTACAACTTTATGAGCGCAATGGAAACATACAGTCTATTCCCCAGGTTTGACTTCGTCGTTTTTGGGGTAGAGTTCGGATGCATCTGTTGGTTTGTCGCAATCTCCTTAGCGATGGTTTGGCAGCCCTTGAGTCTCGCAGACTGGGTATATGCTGAGGTCAAGAGCAGCATCACAACCACAACAGTACTACGCGCCTGGTTTGAAGCATTGGAAGGCAATAGCCTCTATTAATTCGGTAGTGGCAGACGAAACGAACAGGTGAAATATGATACTTCGAGGAGCTCATGCACATGGGCGACATGTCATACGTATCAATAATTCTACAGGAAAGCGCGCATCGGTCTTACTTTACTTGAAGGAGTTGGGGCCGACTTGGGGCTGGAGGTTCACGCTAGCCAGTTTTCAGACAAATGCCTCAGTGGGAAATATCGAAGCAGATTCCGGTCATCTGAGATACACGTCAAGGTTGTTTGGGATGTGTGGTCTTCCAAACACGGACTCACATTCTTTGGGAATGCGCATGGTACGTACACCGTTTTTCTCATTGGTTAGTTGGTTAGCAGTTACTGCTTCTCGTAATAATTCTAGGCATATAATCAAGCTTCTAAAAAGACAATCAGCAGGGCCCTTTGAGGACACGCGGGCTCATCACATAGACATTAGTAACGCCAATTTACTTCCGCCAGTTTGAACAACGCAGTGATTCACATATTCAGTCGTCAAGAAGCTAACTAGCATTTGGTGGGCAAAATTCTATGACTAGTTTGCCCTGATGAATATAGCAGAGAATACCGGGTACTGGAAGAGCGTACAAATGAATGTTTGTAGCCATACGGACTTTGAAACCTTCAATATTAGAAAAAGATTCTACCGGTGAAGACTAAGATAGAACTTGAGCCTGGACGGCATTCAGCTATTTATCGCATCGTGTAATTCAAGAAAGTAGACGTACAGCCGAGTGGCCGGTGTATGCAGGAATTCTCGACATTACAAGAACGTTTATCGTCCTGCGAAGCCTTGGGCTCGGCATGGATAAGTTGGACGCAGGGATAAGAATGTGATGCGGGTGCAGAGAGTGGGCGGGCCCCAAAGGGGCTCCCAAGCTGAGAATGGGGCCATGTCGAGCATCGTGGGAGGGCGGCAGGACATTGCCTGATGTCCTTGGTGATGTGATGTCCTGCATCCGCAACTTGAATGCGCCAAGGGAGTGGAGGGTGGGGCAAAAGACGATGACGAGGTGGACGCGGTGCGGAGACGCGGAGTTGTGATCGGTATGAGTGTACACTCCGATTGTTTTGCTGTCTTTTTGTCTTAGAATGCAACCCTATTACTAAAATAGAACTAGAAACGAGACACTTACTCAGACAGTATATAAGGCGGTACGTAGCGAATACACCTAAGACACACGGGCTCCCCCTGGCCCTCATTGCCAGTTCACTCCGCAGTCAGCTCTAAAAGTATCATACTACCAGTGTTGGTTTCATCAAATCTGTCGGGCGAAAGTTCGAGTTGGTATGTGTGAATATTTAAATGTGAGCCCTCGATCTCAGGTATAATGCAGATGGAGCTCACTCCTGCTGATACTACTGATCATTATGCTTATCCTATCGCAAGGGAACGTAAGTGCACAGTGTCACCACAAAAGTATCTTAGTAATTGCAGGACGCTGAAGCTTCCGAAGTATTGCCTGACGAAATTCTGTATCACATCTTTAAAATTTGCTGTCAAGAAGCTGCAAAGTTTCCCATCGTTCGCAGAGAGAATGCTCAGTTGACATTGATTCACGTTTGCACCACATGGAGAAGAATCGTGCTTCATACACCATCTTTCTGGAATAATATAGAAGTCGATGCGGTCGGCGGATTAAATGGCATGCTGCCTGTTATCCAC
>QFEO01010454.1:0-23796 GCA_003316615.1 Amanita pseudoporphyria | reverse complement strand
TGTTACAAGTGTACTTGTCACATACAATATTAGTATTGTTTGCCATGTAGCCAAAGAATGCAAAAAACCCAGAAGAGAGAAGGGCACATGTTTCAAGTGTGGAAAACAAGGACACATGGTCAAAGAATGCCCAGTCAGAAAAGCAAAACCAAAGTTCATAAGCCAAAAACCTTTCCAGAAGACAATACAAAAGGAAGACATAGCCAAGGAACATCTTCAAGAAGAAAAAGAGGGTGAAGAGGAATCTGAATCACATTTTGGTGAGGAAGATGAGTAGGTGTCATACCTGCCTTCCCCCCCAAGACCTCTCAAGTATTAAATGTGTGTAAATATGCCAACAATATAGCCACTTGTCCTGCACAAACTCAAGAGATCAATAAGACACACCAGAGTATCACCCAAGAACCACAATGAAAACCACCCAAAGGACTATTCCTAGATGTGACCCTTATCAGAAGAAAGCAACCCATGTTGCCCAAGTACAAATGACCATCCCAGAACACCATCATGAAGAAATAATAGAGGCATTCATACTCAAACTAGGACACAACCAAATGTTGCTAGGAATTGATTGGCTAAAACATCACAATCCAAGCATAGACTGGAAGGAACCAAGTATCACATTCAACAAATGTCCAAACACATGCCAGACACAGAGAATCTCAGTCAAACAAACCCAAGTAGCAGAAATAGATGAAAACAGCATCTCAAAAGGAATAAAACCAGAGTATATCAAACCCTTCCAACATCTATTTGACAAAACTAATTTCAACAAACTGCCAAAATGAAGAGAATGGGACCATGAAACCAATCTACTCCCAGATGCACCCACCAGTCTCCCAGCCAAAACCTATCACATGACCCAGGCAGAGGAAAAAGCCCTCAACAAGTTCATGGATGCAGAATTAAAAGCAGGAAAAATATGGCCATCAAAATCCCCCTTTGCCAGCCCTTGTTTCTTCATAGGAAAGAAAGATGGAGGATGATGCCTGGTCCAAGACTACAGAAAGTCAATGAAATCACAGTCAAGGACAAAACACCATTACCAAGAATAGATGAACTGCTAGAGTCTAGACACACTGCAAGAAGGAAAATACTACAATAAAATGGATATAATCTGGGGCTAAAACAATGTCAGAATAAAAGAAGGCCACAAATGGAAAGCAGCATTTCTAACACCTAGAGGACTATTTGAACCAACAGTTATGTATTTTTGATTATGCAACTCACCAGGAACCTTCATGTGCATGATGCAATCACTGTTTTGCAACCTGATCACCCAAAAGAAATGTGGTATCTACATGGATGATATACATGCACAAGGAAGAACCCTGGAAGAATTAAAAGCCAGTACCATTGAAGTACTCAAAATATTGGATGAAAATGACCTATACATCAAAGAATCAAAATGCTATTGGGAAGTCCCTGTACTGGGTCACATCATCAGAAATGGCCAAACTTGCATGGAACCCACCAAGGCCAAAACCATTCTTGAATGGCAGATGCCAAAAAACAAGAAAGATGTCCAATTGTTCAATGGATTCTGCAATTTCTACAGGAGATATGTCCAAAACTACTCAGACATTGCATGACCTATCACAAAACTCATGGGGAATACCCCCTTCCAATGGAATGATACAACACAAAAAGCATTTGAAAAACTAAAAGCCACAATAGCATCAGAAGAAGTCATTGCCCAATCCCAACTGGGAGGACAATACAGAGTAGAGACAGATGCATCAGGATTTGCCATAGGAGGAGTATTATACCAACTTCAAAATGGAAAATGGAGGACAGTGGTTTTCACCTCTAGAACAATGTCACCAGCGGAGCTCAATTATGACATATACAATAAAGAACTCCTTGCAATTGTCCATGCAGTACAAGAATGGCACCACTACCTACTTGATGTTGAAAAACCCTTTGAAATATGGACAGATCATAAAAATCTCTTGTATTTCCAACACCCCAAAAAGTTAAATAGCAGACAAATGTGCTGGTACCTACATCTACAAGACTACAACTTCACCCTCCATCACATCCCAGGCTCCTCAAACTCCAAAGTGGATATACTCTCCCAACTACCCTGGTACAAACCTACACCTTCCAATGAAGAGACAATGTTGTTACCAGAAAAGCATTTCATAAATCAGAACAGACCAGCTGTAAAATTGTTTCAGGAGCAACAATTCTGGAAGGGAGGTGCAACACACATAAAAAACATAATGATTACAACAACACTACTCCAAAAAATACAGCAAGACCAGAGAAGAGAATCAGCAGTATGACAGCAAAGAGAAAAGAACCCAGAGAACTTCAGAGAAGAAAACAAAGCACTATACTTCAAAGAAAAGCTATACATTCCACTGAACACAAAGCTATGGGAATGACTACTAAATGAAAATCATGATGTGCCCATAGCAGGACACCCAGGAATATTCAAAACACATGAATTAATACATCAAAACTACTGGTGGCCCTTGTTGCTCAAAGATGTCAAAAAGTATGTACATAGAAGGATGCACAACATGTCAACAAAATAAAGCAGCAAGACAAAAGAAAGCAGCACCACTCAATCTGCAAAGAACCCCAACCCAACCATGGGAAGCTATATCCCTGGATATCATAGGGCCATTACCAGAATCCAATGGTCATAATGCAATCCTAGCAGTAATTGATGGAAGCACTAAAATGATACACCTAATACCAACAACAACAGAACTATCAACAAAAGGACTCATAGACATCTATCTCAGAGAAATATGGAAACTACATGGAATCCCAAAGCAAATCACTAGTGACAGAGGACCACAGTTCACATCAATACTAATGAAGGAACTATGCAAAAAACTAGGAATACAACAAAACCTATCCACTGCCTACCATCCACAAACTGATGGACAAGTTGAATGGTTGTCCCAAGAAACAGAGACATTTCTCAGACACTACATTAACCATCTACAAGATGGTTGGGAAGATTGGTTAGCAATTGCAGAATACCAGTACAATGACAAAGAACACTCCACCACCAAACATATGCCCTTTTTCCTAAACTATGGGTGACATCCTTGGAAAGGAGAGATAACCAACCAACCAAGCCTGAACAAAAACATAAATGACTTTACACAACTCTTAAACAGAGCAAGACAAGACACTACAGCAGCAGCAAACCTATCTGCAGAAAAATCAAAAGAACATTATGACCTATGAAAGAAAGAAGCACCCTCATACAAGACAAATGACTTGGTATGGCTGGAAGCCACAAACATAACAAGCACAAGACCAACAAAGAAGTTAAACATGAAAAGATATGGACTGTTTAAAATAATGGAAAAGATTGGAGCTGCAGCATACAAGCTAGAACTGCCACAAAACTGGACCCTAATACACCTGGTATTCAACCAAGACCTGCTGACACCATACAAAAAACCCACATTCAAATCACAAACAAAACAAATGCCACCACCCCCAGAAGTCATAGGAACAGAACTGGAGTATGAAGTAGAAAAAATCTTGGACTCAAGGAAATGACATGGTAAAATAGAATTTCTCATTGCTTGGAAAGGATACAGACCAAAACACAACTCATGGGAACCAAAACAAAATGTTCATGCCACCAAAAAACTTAAAGATTTCAAACAACAATACCCACTCAAAATTAATATTACACAACAGATCCCAGTTACTACAAAGCTGTACCCCACCCATTGTGCTCTGCCTCACCCTCCCACACCAACTGATGATCTGGACACAAAATACAAGCTAACCACTCATTGCCCTCTGCCATCAACTCAAGTTGCTGCATCAGCAGCTGTATCATCTGGTTTTTGCCCCAGAGCTTGTCCAGGGCCCAACGCATCTGCTCCTCCTCCTCCAGGGTCAACACTGGATGCAGCTCAAGAGCAAAAATCAGTAACTACACCAACTATAAGAAACTAAAAACTCATGATGAAACTGCACAAACACATTGTGCATCTGCTGCCTGGCTACCTGCTGCCAAGCCTCACTGAGTTCCTCTGAAGAGGTGAAAGCCAAAACAAATTCAGGTGCCCACTGAGGAATGTTGGACATTGTTACCCATCTAACATCAAACAACCCCTGTTTTATACCTAAAACTTGTCTCAGCACAGACCATTGGTCACCCCTACCTGAAGTGCAGTCAGTCATGTTACTCATTACCCTGGTCCCCACCCTGGTCCCCACCCACACTGCCACTACAAAATCTAGGCTGTTCCAGACCTCCAAAAAGATCAACCCCAGTTGCATGAAGTGGACACAAATCACCCTCCTAATTGCATATACCCTAGCCATCTCTGCTGTGTCCAAAGCCCATTATGACCTCTTGGTTAAACTTGGTGCTATCCTTGCTCACCTCCACAATCAAAGAACAGTACCCACCCCTCATCTTCATCATCACTCTCCCCAGCATCATCACAGGATTCATCTCACTTACAACCAACCAGTCATCCCCCATCAGCACATTCTTAACTCCACTCATAAGTGCCATACCCATCCCCACATGGATCCACCACTGGATGAACAACTATTGCCAAGATATCAACAACCTTACCTGTCATGACACAGCAATAACCAGGCAACTGAACAAGATGTTAAAATTCCTACAAAAACTTGACATGGTCACCAGCACATGGAACCCCATAGTTCTGGCCCAGGGGTTTGCAACCTTTGAATTAACATCCCAGGGACTCATGCAAATGATGGGAGATGTAGTCAAAGATTGAAGCAAGATCATGGGCAAACTCAGCACACTCCAGTACAAGATTAATTCCCCAGGCATTACATCACTCCATCACCAAGGCAATAGGCAACATGCTCAAAGACATCAACACCCTCACAGATTGCATTACTCACATGGAAGAAGACCAGGTCCAGTGCCTTCTCCAACTCAACAATGCCCTTGCCATCAATGCCCAACAAAATGAAGTCCACACCATCTTCAACATGTTATGGAGCATGGATCAACACATAGATCTCATTCAGTTCCATCTCACCAAGATTGAGGCATTTCACCAGGACCCCATCCCTTGCACCCATTCCACCCCCCATATTACACCCAAAGAGGAGACAAGTTCCCCACCTAGGTCACTGTTGGAATACCCTCAATATAACACACCCATCCCCATCTATAACCCAGACCTCCTTCCATTCTATGACCCTCAACAGCTCCCCATTGATAATGATGTCAACTTCTCTGATAAGACCTGGTACACCTCAGCCTATATGGGTATCCCTTACTCCTACATTATGCTGGGACTCTCTCACAACCCTCACTTTGTTGGAGTTGCCCCAAACACCAGCCAATTTTGCTTTGCCAACAACAAGAAGGCTTTAGGAATCCTCATTGCCAAGGCAGAAGGAGCCATTACTGCCTAGTTCATGAAGAACATGAACCATTGAAGGGAGGTCCTGTTATGACAATCCCATGTTCCACCTGTATGTTTCATCCCTTATGCCACCCCCTGTTTCACCCTTAGACACATGTTTCATCTTCCTGTACATACCTCCTACATTCCCTTGTGTCATATCTGTTTCAACTCCTGTTTCAGACATGTTATGTATCTTTGTGTACATGCTTGCATTGTTTACTACCAAACACCCCTAGTGTCTATATAAACCCCTAAGTAGTCACTGGAGTTCTCCAGCTTCACAATAAAGACCTACATCACTGCCACATATCAGAACCTGAGCCTTCACTTGCCTTCTGACCCCTGGCCCTGATTGTCTCACCCTCCTTGCTGAACCTTCATCTCCAAGACCACCCATCACCCTCTTGTCAATGTCCTTCATCCAGGACTGCCTTCACCTCCACTACCACCTTGTGCTCAGGCTTGATGTCTTAACAGCACCAGCAGGGATTAACTATTGTTTGACTTCTAAATTATATTATGGTTTGATTAGTATGTAGATGGTAATCAATGACCAGTAGTGACAGGTCATCTTGGCCTAACCTATACTTATACTGGTGGGTACATGGGTCTGCTTGACCTCACCTGTACCTGTACCCACCAGTACCCATACCTGTTACCTGTGACAGGTCACACAACCTGTGCTGATCTCTAGGTATATATGCCAACCTGTATAGAGTAAGAACCCCCAAGGTTCTGATAATTTCCACTACACTGCCAAACTATAGAGAATGGATCCCCAAAATATTTTAGCAGCTGGCCAGAGTAAAATCCCAGGGGGTCATCTCTTGGATCATGAAAATCTGAAAAGAGGATCCTGAGATATAAGCAGAATAAGAGTGCAGTTATGCATTTTGTGACTGGTTACACAACTTTCAATAAACAGAGCAGATTAAATGTAATAAATTACCCAAAATCACCAAAATGTTTGAGTGAATAGAGATTGCAAAGAACCAGGGGGTCATCTCTTAGTTTATAAAAATCCATCCAGCCATTGAAGAGATATTTAGTAAATACAAAAAACCAAAAGACCAGACCTTTAAAAACTAATAGAGAATGATTCACCATTGAGACCTTATTATGTTAAGCCTTATAACACAATATCCAATCTCTATATGCAGGGTCATTCCATAACACATAAGACTTAGGAATGTATACCTCAAAGCTTAACCTTACACATGTTCTGTCAATGAGTCAAGTATATACATGTAGAAATGTACTAGTCAGGTAGCTGGTAAAAAGCATGGTGAATTGCACATCACATGTGTGAATCCTCTTCTCTCTGGTAAATTTCTGACACTGCTTAGATTGTGCTGTGCCACTTGAAGTGCATTGACTTGGAACTTACCTTGTGCACTAACATCTGCCCCATTCTCTATCAGTAGCTTGACAACCTCCTGATGTCCTTTGTATGATGCAGCTTGGAGTGCATTGCCATATTCCCCTCCTTGTGCATTGATATCTGCCCCATTCTCTATCAGCAGCTTGACAATCCCCTGATTTCCATTGAATGATGCAGCTTGGAGTGCATTGCCATATAACCCTCCTAGTGCATTGATATCTGCCCCATTCTCTATCAGCAGCTTGATAATCTCCTGATTTCCTTTGTATGATGCAGCTTGGAGTGCATTGCCATATTCCCCTCCTTGTGTATTGACATTTGCCCCATTCTCTATCAGTAACTTTATAATATCCTGATTTCCTGAAAATGATGCAGCTTGGAGTGCATGGCTATATTCCCCTCCTTGTGCATTGACATCTACCCCATTCTCTATCAGCAGCTTGACAATCTCCTGACTTCCTGAAGATGATGCAGCTTGGAGTGCATTCCCATATCTTCCTCCCTGTGCATTGATATTTGCTCCATTCTCTATCAGCAGCTTGACATTCTCCTGATGTCCTTTGCATGATGCAGCATGAAGTGCATTGCCATGTTCCCCTCCTTGTGCATTGACATCTGCCCCATTCTCTATCAACAGCTTGACCATCTTCTGATTTCCTTCATATGATACAGCTTGGAGTGCATTGTCATAGAACCCTCCTTGTGCATTGACATCTGCCCCATTCTCTATCAGCAGGATGACAATCCCTTGATTTCCTTCACATGATGCAGCTTGGAGTGCATTGCCGTATTCTCCTGTCTGTGCATTGACATCTGCCCCATTCTCTATCAACAGCTTGACAATCTCCTGATTACCTTTGTATGATGCAGCTTGGAGTGCATTGCCATATCCTCCTGTCTGTGCATTGACATCTGCCCCATTCTCTATCAGGAACTTGACAATCTCCTGATTTCCTTCATATGATGCAGCTTGGAGTGCATTGCCATACTCTCCTCCTTGTGCATTGACACCTGCCCCATTCTCTATCAACAGTTTGATGATCTCCTGATTTCCTTTGTATGATGCAGCTTGGAGTGCATTGCCATATTTCCCTCCTTGTGCATTGACATCCACCTCATTCTCTATCAGCAGCTTGACAATCTCCTTATTTCCTGACAATGATGCAACTTGGAGTATATTGCCATATCTCCCCCCATGTGCATTGACATTTTCTCCCCTCTCTATCAGTCTTTGAACTTGATATGGCAAACTAAGCAATGATGCATAATACAGTGGAGATGCAGTTGGCTTTCTTTTAAAATTAATTGATTTCCATGGATATTCTGCATCCCAAAGTTGTATCCATGTCATAAATGTTGCCCCATTGGCATCAAAAAGATCCTCCATCAAACTCCTCATCATTTCTAACTTTGCACCACTTTGTTCTGCATCTCTAGCATGATAAACCCAATATTCTGCAGCATAACCAGCAAGCTGGAAGTTATTAATATTTTCATCATCCAGACTTCCATATGCATTAAATTGTAACAAGTATCCAAGGCAGGATTCAGTAATAAGGCAGCTAGCATCCCCCTCACTGAACATGGCCTGTACTGCAATAAGATACTCTTTTACTGTGAAATGTGCTAACTTTATTTTTCCTATAGTTTTGATGTGAGTTTGCTTTGAAGTGAGTATTGAAAATCTATTACCATTTGTAACTGTCACAAGGTCAGCACATACTTTTACCACTGACAGCTTGTTCCACTTTTTCCCTGGGTAATATTTGGAGTGTTCATCCTTTTCACCCTTCACAATTGCAATGGCTTCACATATCTGGTCAATTGTAAGTGGCCGCCCAGAAAAAGAAAGCCACTGCATAATTGTCAGAACAATATCATGGTGGCCAGGATTAAGCTTGGCAAAAAATTGCTTGTATGATTGATTGAGATCTGGAGGCAGATTCTTTAATTGTGTTGTGACCTCATCAGGACTGTTGCAGTCATTTAATGCACTAAACTGCATTGCCACCCATCGAAACCTATAAAAACAGACAGATCTTAGTATACAACTCCAAGTACTGCAATCAATTGGCTTACATCCCACCAGCACCAGCAAGCAAAGACTCCCTAATATTTGCCTGGATTTCTTTGCTCCATAATCTCAGTTGTTCAGATTCCTTCATCCTTGAGTCAATGTATAACTTTATGTCTGCATTAATGAAGTCATCAACACAGATAACTTGTTGCTGTGGAATCTTTGAAAGATGCTCAGTGATTTCAGGCTTGTCCCTGCTAGTTATCAACACATGCAATCCCCCCCTTCCTGCAGTCAACAACTTTCTTAACCATGCAACTACCTGGCCAATATCATTACATTCATCAAGTGCATCCATGATAATGAATGTCTCTGGAAAATGTTCAAGTGCAGAGATACAGATTTGCTGGACATTATCCCTTGAAGGCAAAGTAGTGCCAGAACCACAATTATTGTAAGATTCCACCAATATAGCAGGTAATGTGTCAAGATGGACACACAGCTGATAGGTAACAGAGCAAAGGACACCATCATATGATTGTAGGGATGCTTGAGCATCTCTACTGTCAAAGAAGAAATATGTGCAAGCAGTGTTGTCACTCTGGGTAACAGACTTGATAATTGATGCACTGAGACTCATATAATCATGAACTTTCTTTGTTGAACAGAAATACATACCATAATACTGTCTTCCCACTTCCTGCTAGATTACCATCAACCAACCATTAGAATATTAGCATTCTCATAACTCACATTTCCCAATTATTTGAAGAACTGAACCTGAATCCTGCTTCCATTTCACAAAAAAGTCTTCTTTGAAAATCCAAGATGCTGTACCCTCAAGGCACTTCTCAAGTGCACCATCATAGTTGTTGTTGGGTACTATTATAGATTTGGACAACCAGGTAAATATTTTCTTTTGTTCATCAGCTGGATAAAAGATGGTGAAAGAATAATATTGGAGCAAGAAAATACTAACCTGTGGTGGCAACAGTATCATGGGCCTGGAGTGACTGCAAATAATGTTAATTTTCAATTGTATATTCTGGTGCCATCTAACCTTGATTGCTTCCTGGACACCCATAACACCAACAAGCTTTATCATTGTAACAAGGTATAGTTAGTGGGTACTGTATGATCAACAACCAATCAACTCTCACAGTAGCCTCATTGATAATTCGATCCAGGTTGTCATTGTGGCTTTTCAGCGAAGATGCATCATCAGTGCTATTGAAAAACCGGACTAGTGTTCCACAAGACGCCGCCTGCTCTATCTCGTCAGTCAGACTTGTGATCTCACTAACAGAGAAATATATCAGGTAGACCAATCAACAAACGTCTATAGACACACACCCTTCCAGCTTCCCCAGAAAATCGACCATATCCGTGCGAGCTCCTTCGCCTTCCATCATTTTCACCTTTGAGAGAATGGGTCAAAGATTTTCCATCCGTGTGGCCAGGCTTTTGAAACCCTGAACATTATCCGAGGTTTCCTGAGCAATTGTTACATTAGACCAACTTCCCCAACAACCAGATGCTTCGCCAACATACTTGAACCCTTTCAATGATTGTCAATAATCCTGACAATGCAGGTTTAACACCCGGCCCAGGAATATCACTCACAATCTTGAGTAACAGCTTTAGTGCGTTAACTGCTGTAACTTTTGCCACAGAACGGCTCGTGGGGGTAGTCTCCGAATGAGATGGAGTGGGATTCAAAGTTGGGCCTGCTACTTCAGTAGTAGGGCCAGTGGTGGGCAATGCTGCATCAGTTGCAGGATGATCTGTGAGAGGCTGTCCCGCAAGAGATGGAGTAGGTCTCGGAGTTGAAGGCTGTTGCTGGATCAGACCGGGGTTCAACGAAGAGGGCTGCAATCCTGTGGACTTGGGCTTTCCCAGCTTCTTGGACACCAAAGATACCATTTGAGATATGAATTTCCACATGATGATTCAGAACAACGTCATGACAACAAAAAATCTCCAAAGTTGTGTATCCAAGTTGTCGCGAGTAATCACTATCAAGGAACCTGCACTGCCTCGCATCCGTTCTGTCTTGCCCTCTATCGTCCATCTTTGCCCAATGGCCACTCTGCAGACACATCCATCCCCACAGGCACTTCAGCTGCTGTTGATGAATACCCCCCTCAGACTAGATTCCACCATGCTTCATGCCCAAACCAACCCCCATCCTAGACTCAAAACCAAACTAAGGACGACATACCTCCAATCTTGTGGACGCCGCCTAACTCTCCTGCATTACCATACTGTGAAAGAGGGCAAGAGGAGGACGAGTATCAGTCCCAATACGAGTTCACTGGACTATGATGCAGGGCATCAGCGTGAAGAGGGGATTGAGACATTGAGGATGGTGTTGAGGGCCTATTCGTGAAGGAATCAAAAAGCGAGGCATTTTTTGCTTGTATTTCGTGCTTCATACTTGAACTATCACTGAAACTAACACTATGCCATAAAACCTCCTTGATCAACACGTGTTCAAGCCCGTTGTACAAAGTGTCTGCCCATTATCCATGACCATTTTCAGGAGATAGCTTTCAGTTGTGTTGCCTTGGTTCTAGAGTTTGTGCATCATTTTCGTTCCACTTGTTCGCTCATCCGTTTCTTCCTTGCTTCCTCCTAGGCTCACCCATTCTGTTCATGCTTTTCAGAAGATTGACAGTACACCTTAGAATTAGCTCACTATTACTATAGCATAATAGTCACTCAATACATATTTCACACAGCAAGTAGTCTCCCCCCAAATCGTATATATACAAAACTGTTCATTGAGGCTGCTAGAGAATAAGCGAAAGCACCACCACCAACCCCTCATCCCCAAAGACTCGCAGTAGCCAGTGGCGGACTTGTCATCCTGCCAGCTCCTCCCGTTCCCATACCCATCACGGGTGGTTTCGAACTTGTCTGTCTGCTGGCCCCACCACCACCACCCCCACTGCTACTGGAGCCCTGAATGACGGCTCCAGCTCCAGCTGCTACTCCGGCGGTACAGGGTGGGTTCTCAGTATCTTGTCTCCATTTGATTTTCTCAGCCTGCACTTTGCCATTGATGGGCTGGTAAACATAGGTCACAACGAAGAGGCCTTGTATGTCGAGAAATACAAAGGAAGGTGTTGGATCACTGGTCTAGGTGGTAAGGAGGGTTGGATGATGAAGTATAGTTTGTAGATCTAGCATGTACGTACGTTGGATATGCTCCTGTCCATACACCTGTTGCGGACCCTGGGTTGACGAAGAACTGGTGATTGTATTCTACCGCTTGGAATCTGTCATGTTATAATATATGCGTTGTCTGAGAACTATCCTGCCCCAAATTAAAAAAAACACTGGTTAGTGCTTACGTCTGTTGTGCCCAGAAATGAGAACGTCAATGCCCATTTGGCAAGCGATGCCGGAGAGAGAGTCTAAATCTCCATTTGGAACAGCCTGGTCTCCATGGGTAATGATAGGACCATGCATCACAACAGTAGACAATGGAAAGGCAAATGTCTACATCAGCGTTTAGTACATCATATAAACATCAACATCCACAGAATGGACAAATTCACCTTGTCATAATCACCTCTAACAACATGCACATCATCCTCAAATAGTCATATGTCTCCTTATCGCACACATTGCCCATATACAGTATTTGCTGTATTTTACCTGGTGCAAGAAGTTTAACAGGGGGGTTGTGTGTCCTGTGGGGGATGTTCTAAACACTCTTTCTCCGCTCCTGCCCTGGTCGACATCGATTGTTTTGACTCATCTTGGTCTTGAGTTAAGGGAATATTGGCAGAGGGAGAGAAGTACCTAGAATTACGCCATGCCATCTGAAGCAGGATGCTTCTCCTGGCCTTGATCTCATAGTTTTAAGTCACACAGAACTCTACAAAGATTAAGTTTTAGAGAGGAAGGAGATGAGGTGACCGTTCAAGAGAAAGCAGTTCTCTTGTGTCAGCTTCATCACAAAACCTTCCCTCTTGCTATTCGGGAAACTCCCACCTACTTATTTACATAAGTACACGATGGCCTGGATACCAGTTGCACTCAGTTTATGTTTGATCATCCTTCCGCCTCATCTCCATATGTTCCACAAGCATAGGAGTAGCACCCGTATCCATTCTCCTCATCGGCTTCTCCATTCAATGGTCCTACTCCATTGAACACCCAACATTGAACAGAGTTGCTTCCTACACGTTTTGGCTGCACAGTACACCATTGACCAGAGCATTCATATTTGATATGGCATCTGGCCAGCATTGCTCGTTTTATGCATGCCTTCATCACGAAGTAGTCAAGAGAGCTGGTCAACACTAGTAACGATCACAACTCATCCAGAGACCTCTCCCGCAGCTTTATATGGTAGAACGCAAGCGCATCCACAACTTCTCGATTTTCCTCCCCTCCTCCCCAGTACATATCATGGACAGCAACAAGCAACAAGCCATCGTTACTGAGTCTGAGAAGTAGAACATAGTGCATGCCAATCCTGCCCTGACTACATCACGAATTTGCATGGTAGGCTCATAATTTATCTCACATTTCATTACAATATTAATAGGATTGTTAACATCGGCGCTCTTATTGGACAATTGACATGATATGCGCAGAAAAAGTATGATTTAATGGTAACCAGAAATGCACTCCTGACTTTTGTTCTATGGTACGTTGGCTTCTGTTTGGCATATATCCTTCTTACCAGTCTTTTTAATCTTTCTGGCGATTGGTCAAAAGTGATCCAATCTCTGTCAACAGGTTCAGTTTTGCCTGCTGCATTGAACCTATGGTTCTATGCTGCGCGGGGATGATGGTTTGGTGCCATGTCCGGCTGTGGAGGAGCCTCACAGCGGTTGACAAGTGCAAAGCCAAGTGCCAACATGTGAAGCCAGCATGGACAACTTTTGGGAAGATGAAGTCTGGTGTGGTTTCGCCACTTGCGGCGCCTTGTGTACCCCATCTACTGTAAGAATGATGTTCCTTTTTACCAATGACATCATGTTAACAGATATATAGGGCTAACATATGACCAGTTGAACAAGAACCTTACTTCGTAAGCTACAACAGTGACTGTGAATGGTCTTCCTAATGACATATTGTCCAACCTTGGGCCTTCTGCATTCATCGTTTTCATTCCCATCTTCGATATCATCATATGACGTTCCCTTTTTATCTTTTCCTACATTCTAATTGGATGGATAGGTATATCCACTTTTCAGACACGTTGGAATCAAGTTTACGCCTTTGAAGAAGATCACTGCTGGATTCTTTACCGGAGCTATGGCAATGACCTAGGAGGCAGTCGTGAAACACTACATCTGTAAGGTATAAGTCTTCTGTTGTTGTCAACTATCAATTTGTTCCTTACCATCTGGTGTGCTACAGACGAACCCATGCAGATACCAAGCCAAGATGTTTACTATACCTCATCTCACCTCTCAATGTCTGGATTCCGACCGGATCGTGAGTTTACAGTGGTATAACTAAGACTGATCTCAACTAACTTTAGATACGTTCTGATTGCGTTCAGTGAAAGATTCATTGTTGGCGCGGAACTAGGGTGTCATGGGTGTGTTCGCTGGTATTACTGGTATCATCCTCTGGGTACACATGGATAAACTTAATGCACAGGAAGAGATGGCGTTGTTGCTGTTAAGCAGTAAAGTATTGAGAAAATTTGCACAGTATGCGGTGCTAGGTGAGCCCCATGTTGACGCGTCAATTGTGGATATGCTCATTGCTGATTTGATGTTGATTAGGGCATCATTTCGCAAGGAACACAAGGTACCCATGAGCTTGGCTACGACTTGGACTAGTACTCACATTCAAACCACATATAGATACCATAAACATCAATTTGAGTGGTGTAAACACCCCTGCCTGCTTGTGCAAAGCTGGCGCCATTGTGTGTAGCACATATTGGCCATACATCAATGCATCATGTACCATGTCTTGAGATGCACTAAAGCCAAAATAATTGCAAGACTTGTTTTGGTCCATTCGGGAATGAACAGATGGCAAAAACATGTTTGGAGCCTAACTAGAGCTTTGGCGATGTAAGGTTGGCAAAGCGATCAAATGACATTAATCTCAAAGAGCATGATGTCGGCAGGTTGCGTGCTTGACCACATCCTCAATGTACATATTTTCAGGATCATTTCTTTCGCTGTAGAACTCACTGCTGTCCTCCTTTCACAGAAGCACCATGTTCTCGTCACTGACAGCTATCCACCCTTCTAACACATATTATGCACTATGGGGAGGGGATGGAATTCCTCAGGATCGCAGCCAAGACATGGGGAGGAGACCCGAAGGAGGTAGTTCAGAGACTGCAGCAAGACATTAGTGGCCTGTTTACTTTAGGTATGAATGATGGTGCAATGCCTGACATATGCAGCTAAGTTGACATGTGCAGGTGATCCAAAAGGTCATGTTGCCACCTCCGTTGGGGTTTGAGCACTGATGGAGGGCGACAAGGATATTGAGAGTAGGACATTGAGATGGGAGTATCATGTGCAGGAGAGGGGAAAAGTACTCAAGTTCTGTCCCTGTGTCCCGATCGACATCTGGTCAGTTGTGTCTTCCTGCCAGTGCAACACCTGACTTATATATTCACCACCTATTATAACTCCACCCATGCAGCCATGTCCATATGTTACTCTTTTTGAACCTGCCTCATAATCCTGACGATCTTACTGTTCCCCAGTTCACCCTAGACCATCACCCTCTGTCTAGACCTGCCCAGCCAGGTCATGTACCCTGGTTGATAATAATAAAGAATCACTGATTGCACTGTCTTCAAAGGAGAGGTAAGCCATCGGGTAGTGCTACCTTTCCTGCTTTGATCTCGATGATCAGGTCCGAAGATGCATTGTGAGTGCGTTGGCTACCAAATTCCAACTCGGTAAGTGTCCAGTAGTGTAGATTAATCTAAAGTTTATGTCTCAACAGAGGATGGCGAAATTGATAAGCTCCTGGATACATGGTCAACCAACATCGTCCTGGCCTGTCTGTCCAGCCTGAATGATATAGGTACTACAGTTCCGTCTTCAGCCAACATTCACTGAACAGCTTCCCGAAAGATTATGCTATTGCTATATGGGCCATGCATCTGATTGGTGGAGTCATTACGTGAATTTTGAGTCCTGAAATCAATCGCGACATATCGACATCCTATAGTCCTTCCACAGCATATACCGCAGACAAATTCGTTCATCAGCTCAAGATATCCAAAGAAACCTTATCCAATTTTTGCAAATGGCAGCAAGACTGGTAGGCATATCCGACAGTCGTGTTATCTCATTGCAGAAAACATTGAATGGAATTCATGTGATGCTGGAAGAGTCGGTTGGATTTGGTTCAGATCAGCTTTTGAATGTAGTTCCAAGGCGCTTGGAGCCTGGAAAAGGCAGAACAAAACTTGCAATATTATTGCTCTCGAGCAGCATGACTGGTTAGAACTATGTCACTGTTTCGCTGAAATTTCTTACACCTTGGTAGGTAAACCCAAGGTACTTACATAAGTTCAACTTCATTAAGCCATGGGAATACTAATGGCTCGAAAAGGCGGTCGCATTATCGCATTATTCAGTCTTGGCCAGACATCTGCTCATTATGACATTACCGATTCTTCATGCAAGGAGAGGCTTTTTGCACCAGGAGATGTCGCGGTGGGTAGTGAGTGATGTCATTTTTAAATTGTACGTACCATTGACCAATTTCTAGTGCTACCTTTTTTCCATGAGTTTACTTTCATCAGTAGTAGAATCATGCTGCAGGTACTTACAGTGGGTCAAAAAACTGCCCCAATGTTTGTGTGTTTTGGGAAGATTGGCATGGTGTGAGATAATGACATCAGCAAGAAATCTGAAATAATTACATGGTATACCCTGACATGATGGCTACCTGTCAATAAAGAAATTATGTGATTCTGATCAAAATTGATTTCATAACAAATAAAATAAAATAATCAATCATTGGGGTAGTTTTTTGACCCTCTATCATTTTATGATCTAACACTTTGTATGACCCCCCCTGTACCTTTAAACTGCCTGTACTCCTCTAGGCATCCTTTGCATTAGTATTTTACATGTCTGTGATGGTATTTCAATCCACTCTTTTTCCATCCTCTCCCATATTCATGCACTCATGTTTGTGGTGTGTCATAATGTTGGAATTTGGTCTTGGGAGGCACTCAAGGGGATTTGGGCCAGGGGATTTGGGAGGCCACTTTGGGTGAGTAATATTGCTATCAGAAAGCCATTGGTAACCCTTTCTGAAGGTGTATATTGGGTTGTTATCCTGTTGGAATTACCACTGATTCTCAGCCATTTCCAAAATTTCAAGGCTCTCCTCCACCCACTCCATCAAAACCTCACAATACTGTTCAGCATCCATCTTCCCTTGTACCTCTACCTCATTCCAATCCATATGTTCCCAAACTATCAGGTTATTCACCTCCATGCTGGACAGTTGGTGTGGTGGTTTGATCTGATATTGGTTCCCTTCATTTTTTTGACACATACACATTTCCATCTGACCCAATCCTATTAAATTCCATCTCATTAGCCTACAACATCCTCTTCCAGTCCTCAACAGTCCAGTTTTCAGGGTATTGGGTTGTTAACAATGATGGGACATGAGTGTTAGGACTTTCTGGTACATTGCTGACCAAAGACCCACATCCACCAACACATTTCTAACAGCCTGAGGAGTAATGGGAGTGTAGATGGTGGAAATTATGAATTGGGTAGCCTGTACAGCATTGTCAAGTTTTGTACAGCTAATTTGACACATAGTTGATGACTATCACAAGAAAAAAGCTTAGAAGGATGACCATCAGGATGACTTTCCCTATCCCCCTCCACTTCCTGACTGATACTAACAATATTACCCTTCCCCTGAGCAGTCCCAGTTTATATCTGGTGATGAGGATACCCCTCATTGAAGTGAAGAGTGTCTTTCAGCAGAAAGTGGTGGTGAGGAGTCAAGAAGATGAATGGACCAAGTTTACCATGCCAAACTGATGCAAATAAGGACACATAACATTATGTATGGTTTACATAACCCACCCCTGCCTTGTATTGGTGTGTAGCATCCAAAATCAAAGAATTGTTCCAGGGTCAAAAAATTGCCCCAATGATTGATTATTTTATTTTATTTGTTATGAAATCAATTTTGATCAGAATCACATAATTTTTTTATTGACAGGTAGCCATCATGTCAGAGTATACCATGTAATTATTTCAGATTTCTTGCTGATGTCATTATCTCACATCATGCCAATCTTCCCAAAACACACAAACATTGGGGCAGTTTTTTGACCCACTGTATATGAACTTAGATTGCTATGGGTTATTCGTTATGGTGAGCATCGCGATGCTGTACAACGTTTTCTTCAATTGAGTATTGTCTTAGATACACACCTTGTTTTATTGTGGCGTAAGTATTGCTGAGGAATAACATACATTTCAATTAACCGTTAGTTAGCTGTCTCTGGTGGTTATACCCAAATTCTAAATATTTCAATAACGTTGTTTGCTACCGAGCAACCCGTCTATTGTACAATCCAATTCATCCTGTTTCTTAGTGTACATTGACCTTTATAGCCTTGTCCCTCAAGTTTTACTTCTATGCAAGGTATGTAATCATAAGCAAAGTCTAAATCTAATTGACATGTATGTATACAGGCTTCCCTGGTGCTGCTCCTTTAAGTAGTGAACTCATGTACAAACTACGGAAGGTGCTTCCTAATGCTGCTATCGGCCAAGGCTATGTTGGGTTCTACAGATGGGACTACAGGCCTATCTATTGATTGTTTCAAGGTTTGACAGAAGCATGTGCAATCATTTCACTTATACCACCAGGACAGAAGTTAGTTCACTATTGGTAGTGCAGGGTGATTAGTACCTAGTACCACTGCCTGTATTGTGAAGACTGATGGTTCCCTGGGAAAGGAATGTGAATAAGGTGAACTTGTCACCAGCCCATCCACAGTGTTAGGATACTACAAGAACCCAGAAGCATGAGTTGTATAAGCCATGTAGAGAAGCTAATGTTTGAGTCTAATGCCAATGAAGGACAAAAGATGCCTTTGTTGATGGGTGGGTTTGCACTGGAGAATAAGCTATGATTAAGGACTCTGAAGTTTTTATTCTTGATCATCTCAAGGTACTATTCAAACACTGATTTTTTGTCACTTACTTTGAATACATTGTAGGAAATAATCAAAGTCTGCAGATTCCAAGTAGCACCTGCAGAACTTGAGGACCATCTATTGTTGCCTCCTGATGTAGCAGATGCATGTGTTGTTAGCATTTTGCACTATTATAGCAGGAAGCTACCTCTTGCCTATGCTGTACCAAGCCTGTTGATGAAAGTGCAAATCACTGAAGATGCCACTGAGGCTAAGTGATTCAAGGAATTGTTGATAAAGGTATGTGGCAGGTAATATTTCTGGGCAATGTTTTGAATGCTGGAGTAGTATGTAGTGGAAATGAACATGCATTATAAGAAGTTGGCTGGTGGGGTTGAATTGATTGATGTAATTTCTAAGAACCCATCAGGCAAAATTGTTAGTTGGTTTTCCTTATCTACTACTATGTGATTCTGATTACATTTCAGCTTTGGAGAATTCAGTGAGATAGGGTGAGGGTGGTTAAGATGAGGTAAAGAGCAAGTTGTAGGGTTACACTTTGATCTGGAAGGTATTTGTCAACATTGGGGTATTCATACATATTATATGTATATTCTGCTATTTTGTATTTGAGTCTGAGAGCAGGTGGTGTGCTCCTGTTCATACTGTCCAAATGTTCCTTTTGCTTTTACTCATCATTTTGTATTCTTAAAAGGTGCACTAGCTGTCTTGAGAAAGGCAACAGGCCTTAATACAAACCTCTGGCTACAGTCAAATATTTTATGCTTTCAAATTCCCCTTTACCAGAACAGGCTACATAATTTTTCTAGTGCCACTATGTTACTTGCTTTTAAAACTTCCCCCAATAGTGCTTCTGTTTTTTTAAGCCATCCCCTTTTCTTGTATGTTAATTTAGCCATGTTGACAGATGGTCAGCTTAAACATTTTCCTTCCTTTTCTCCATCACATACACCTCAAGCTTCTCTGATTCATTATTTCTTCTCAAACTTCTGTATGTCTTTGCTAAACTGGCCATGACAGTAAGAGTATGTGGATGGTCTGTCCCAAGTATTTCCTTCAGTATCTCCATCACATACACTCCAAGCTTCTCTGATTCATCATATCTTCCTAAATTCCTGTATGTAACTGCTAAATTGGCCATGAGAGTAAGAGTATGTGGATGGTCTCTCCCAAGTATTTCCTTCCTTTTCTTCATCACATACACCTCAAGCTTCTCTGATTCATCATATCTTCCTAATTTCTTGTATGTGTTTGCTAAATTGACCATGACATCAAGAGTATGCAGATGGTCTATCCCAAGTACTTCCTCCATTTTCTCCATCACATACACCCCAAGCTTTTCCTCCCTTTTCTCCATCACATACACACCAAACTTTTCTGATTCACCATATCTTCTTAAAAGGCCATATGTTTTTGTTAAATCAACCATGACAACAAGAGTATCTGGATGATCTGTCCCAAGTATTTCCTTCCTTCTCTCCATCACATACACACCAAGCTTTTCTGCTTCATTGCTTCTTCCTAAAAAGCTGTATGTGCTTGTTAAATCAGCCATGACAGCAAGAGTATCTGGATGGTCTGCCCCAAGTATTTCCTTCCTTTTCTCCTTCACATACATACCAAGCTTCTCTGCATCATCATATCTTCCTAAATTCCTGTATGTGATTGCTAAATTGGCCATGACATTAAGAGTATCTGGATGGTCTGTCACAAGTTTTTCTTTCATTTTCTCCACCACATACACCTCAAGTTTCCTTGATTCATCATATCTTCCTAATTTTCTGTATGTGTTTGCTAAATTGGCCATGGCAGTAAGAGCACACAGACAGTCTGCCCCAAGTATTTCCTTCCCCTTCTCCATCACATGTACCTCAAGTTCCTCTGATCCATCATTTCCTCCTAAAGCCTTCCATGTAATTGCTAAATTGGACATGACAACAAGAGTACTTGGATGGTCTGCCCCAAGTGTTTCCTTCATTTTCTGCATCACACACAGTTCAAGTATCCCTGCATCCAGATTTTTTCCCAAGTTGTAGTATACATTTGCTAAATAAATCATGACATTAAGAACTGATGGATGGCCTGTCCCAAGTGTTTCTTTCATTTTTCCCATCACATGCACCAGGAGCTTTTCTGACTCCCCCAATCTGCCTTGTTTATACAGTGTATTAGCCCAAGTGATTGTGCTGACAAGGGTATAAAGATGATCAGGCCCAAGTTTTTCTTTCCTTGCCTCCATACTCTGTACATTCAACTTCTCTGCATCTAACCAATTCCCAACTCTATAAAGGGCAATTCCAAACCTTTCATGTTCATCAGCCTTTACATTTGGTATCTGGAACTTGTTGACACTGGACTTGTGACTGAACCACAAGCACTGTTAGTCCAAGTGATACTAAGTGTTATAACACATTCACTGACTATCATACATATTTACTAGTATCTCATGAACCATAATTCTTTGTAATTGGAGACTAACAAATTTTTCTCCATTTACAAACCCTAACAGACTTAATGTGCCCTACTTATTGCTACTGGGTTTTTTCCTACATTAATAGTAACTATTTAGTCCTTCAGATAATAGGAGGTTATTTTCCTTAATGTAGCATAATTTATGATGGAGGTTTTTGCTGATGACCACCCTCCATATGTAGCACCTTGGCTGTTGGGCTGCCTGCTGCCACCAGTGGCCAAGAATGGTTTATCATATAATGTATATAGGCCTGGGTGACAACTGGGTGCAGAACAAGTGAAAATGATTTTATTTTATATCTACATTTCTTGGACTAAGCCTATTAATTCAAAAATAGCCTCTAACTAGAAGTGAAGATCATGGTCTCTCCATCTCTAATTAGAGGTTTTTGATTGGCTGATCAGGTGCTTTCTTTTTCCCATCACATACACCTCAAGCTTCTTTGCTTCATCATATCTTCCTAAATTCCTGTATGTGATTGCTAAATTGGCCATGACATCAAGGGTATCTGGATGGTCTGTCCCAAGTATTTCATTCCTCTTCCCCATCACATACACCTCAAGCTTCTCTGAGTCATTGTTTCTTCCTAAATTCTTGTATGTGTTTGCTAAATTGGCCATGACAGTAAGAGTATGTGGATGGTCTGTCCCAAGTATTTCCTTCCTTTTCCCCATCACATACATCTCAAGTTTCTTTGCTTCATCATTTCTTCCTGAATTCTTGTATGTGCTTGCTAAATTGGCCATAATAACAAGAGTATGTGGATGGTCCATCCCAAGTATTTCCTTCCTCTTCCCCATCACATACACCTCAAGCTTCTCTGAGTCATTGTTTCTTCCTAAATTCCTATATGTGTTTGCTAAATTGGCCATAATAACAAGAGTATCTGGATGGTCTGTCCCAAGTATTTCCTTCATTTTCTCCATCACATACACCTCAAGTTTCTCTGATTCATCATTTCTTCCTAATTTCCCATATGTGACTGCTAAATTGGCCATGACATGAAGAGTATCTAGGTGGTCTGTCCCAAGTACTTCCTTCCTTTTCTCCATCACATACAAGTCAAGCTTCTCTGCTTCATCATATCTTCCTAAATTCCCATATGTGGCTGCTAAATTGGCCATGACATGAAGAGTATCTGGATGGTCTGTCCCAAGTATTTCCTTCCTTTTCTCCATCACATACAACTCAAGCTTCTCTGATTCATTATATCTTCCTAAATTTATGTATGTGGCTGCTAAATTGGCCATGGCACTAAGAGTACCTGGATGGTCCATCCCAAACATCTTCTTCCTTTCCCCCATCACATATACCTCAAGCTTCTCTGATTCATCATTTCTTCCCAAATTCTTGTATATGATTGCCAAGGTGGCCATGCTTTTAAGTGTATGAGGATGATCAGGTCCAAGTTTTTCTTTCCTTGCCTCTATACTCTGTACATTCAACTTCTCCACATCTAACCAATTCCCAACTCTATAAAGGGCAAATCCAAATCTTTCATGTTCATCATCATAAAAATGTTTTTCAAGCTGCAATTGTATTATATATCCATCACTTGCTCTGATGTGTGGAACCACCTGGGCACAGAAGGCATAGTTATCAACATTTTCATCTGTGTCTATTGAACATGATATCAATGCTCTTGTCATGTAAAATATGGCAGATACATCTGACTTTGATATTCTGTCCCTACTCCAGGTATGTACCAAGGGATGAACTGAATATAGCTTGTTATTGCTCTTAATCAGGGAGAATGATACCAAGATCTGAATGCCTTGTTGGAAATAAAACTTATCCCATTCATTTCTTTCATTCAAGTAAAGTGATTTAGGGTTTAACAGTGTTATTGACAATGGAAGTCCAAATATCTTTTCTTCTTCAATATCTCTCTTGTTGTAATTTACAGCAGCATTCCTGAACATTTCTTCTGAAATATTCTCATAATGGAGGAAAGCAAAATATCTTTGACACATGATTGCACTCTGAGCTGGAAGTGATTCTTGTCCTGAACCTATTGTGGCTCTTTCTTCAATCTCTTTCATTGAAATCTCCCATGTTCCATATGTGGAGTATCCATAACCACTTGCACCTTTGAATCCAGAAGTCATCATTAACTGCTTGGACTGCTTTTGATACAGATCCAGGTAATCCTTTAGATTGCTGTCACATGCCTGGATGTATGCTCCAGCTTGATCAATAGCAAGTGGAATGTATCCCAATTCCAACACAAGCTTTCTTGCTAATATAGTTTCTTCAGAATCACCATCTAGCATGGCAGAATTTAAAAGCAACAAAACTGCCTCATCCTCTCCCATGCCCTGAACCTCCATTGAATTCCTTTTCAATGTGATCCTCATGTGTGACTTGTTCCTGCTAGTGATCAGA
>QFEO01010452.1:0-11362 GCA_003316615.1 Amanita pseudoporphyria | reverse complement strand
ATCCTCACACTCGTATACTTGATCTTAGTACGCGAGTTCCTCGAACTCTACATTTGGTACTTGGCGCTTGTCGACGCTGGACTTGTTGGTGATCCACAAGCCCTGTTAGTCCAAGTAGTACTAAGTGTTCTCCGTTATAACAGTAAGTTGTAGAAAAGCGAAGTTAATGTACTACATACCTAGCGTACTTTCTTGAATATTGTTTCAAAGTAATAATAGTTAGTAAATTAATCGATGTATAATAATAAGAACTTATCGAGTATCTGGTCAAACGTGAGATGTATTGCGAATGTCGTTGTTCCCGGTATTATGTTGTACACAGGTCATCATCTGAGAATATTCTAAGGCGCTTTGAGCCAAGGCATTTCTAACACGTCTTACCGAATATGGTGACCAAATTTCTACATAAGGAATCGTTATTAATTTGATCAAGTATCGATCGCATTGTTACTTACCATGTACGCCTGAAGACGGTAACTGGAGCGCGGAATGGGCTTTAATATACTACAGAATAACAGTTAGCTACATAACTATAGTAGTAAAAACGTCCACATGGTTACCAACCCATTCCAAACACAATTGCTAAAGAGACCATATTGGGTGGCTGAAAACAACCTATGGACCATCGGAGCACATAATTTGTTTATTTTATTTTCATACAGAATGAATCGGAAAATGTTAGGAATTACACTAGTACCGGACAACTGGAACAAGCATTAACATTTTCTTCGTTGTTATATGCATCGGCTTTCTCACCATAGGCATAAATCTGGGCGGGACCCCAATCGCCTTTCGTCAGTATTTTTGTAGATGAGGCTGGGTTTCTTGGGTGGCATCAGCGCTAATTCATGTAAGTAGGTTCATTTGGAACATACCAAGGACCTACGAGCCTAACTATGTCAAGTAGACAGGGTTCCAGGGAGGGCGGACTGAGTTGATATTTTTGTAATAATAACCGATGCAGAGAGGGCAATAATCTATGGCGACCGAAAATTAGAGCTATTGATTGCTATTCAAATTTAGAAACAACAGTGCGACAGGTTATCCCAGGCCGCTGAGGCAGTTTCGGCCAACACCACGCAATGCCCATTGCGTCATTATATACCTCAAATGTCTGTATGTAGTACGATTAAGTAGTAATAAGTATGTAACGCCCCTGGTGCCGAATCTATAAAGCGAAGCGATCAACCTGTTTGAGAATCGTACATGGACTCATGAAGTTGGTGGGTTGAGGGTATAGTGACTATTCGTCGTACTGTACCCGATGTTCTACAATATTTTGGCAGACCTCGAGGGTGTTCTCCCAAATTTCCATCCTTTCCAACATATCGCGTATCAACTGGTTTCCATACTCCTGTTGCAGGTAGTTATCGAGGCGTTGAACCTCTTCAGGAGACAGGGGGCAGTTGGGAGGCTCGCATTTAACTTCATTCAGCCTTACGGGTTTGGCATCAATGTCAAATGGTCGGTGGCGCTCTTGTCCGTTCTGTGTACTAGCGGGGTGCGCTTGTAACATTGTCATGTAGTCACGTATGGCCTCCAAATCTTCTTCTTGATCCTCGATCCATTCTCGAACACCAGGTGTTTCACGCTGCACAATCCCCAGCGTGAACATTTCCATTGGAGATTGGTTTCGCTCATTTTTGAGTTGCATTATATGATGGTTCCATCCTCTTATCCATTCCTGAAGTTCTGCATTAAGTTCACAGAGAAAAATGTGTTGGAACAACCAGATTTGGTCCACTTGATCTGGATTGAATCTGTGATAGTTCTCAAGCTCCCTAAGCCAATCTTTCCATTTCATCATCAGGTCAGTAGCTAGATCAACCCATAGTTGCTCGGAGCGCGTGTTGTGAACAGACCTAGGGGTTGAAGTAAGAAGGTGGCGCGAAGATGTGTACGTTTATACTTACAGACCCCATATATATGAACCACAGCCTCTCCCTCTTTCTTCTAGCATATAATCAGCTACTTGTACATTTTCCGTCCCATGGTCTCCCCGAACGCAACTAGGAAGCCCATGAGCCCTAACAGCCCTTTCAAATACTTGTAGTACCGTTTCAGCTCGGTTGTTACTACTGAAATGGGCGCCAGTTATCAATCGTGTCTTGCCATCGATGAACGCGTGGCATACAAGACCCCATTTAATGAGCTCTTACATGTAGGTTAGAAGACGCCGAAATTGAATAGAGAACGTTGTGCATACTATGATTCCCGTCGTGATGCCACATACTATTAGGGGCTGGAACATAGTATTCACGCCTTTCAATCCGTCGTCTACCGTATTGAGGGGGCACTCCACGAACGCGTAAGTATGACTCTCTTAGTCGTTCTCGTGGTATCCGGTATCCATGACTTCTAAGAGCGCCATCTATCTTAGCTCTGCTGTGGTTTGGATAAACCCTGAGAATGTCGGAAACTAATGAATCCACTAGCTCAGGAAAATTGCTTATCGGTGACAGTGCAGGAGTCGATGATGAGTGCCAGACTCATCCCATGGTCCCGTCAGGCAGTTCAGCGGAGACGAAAACAGGTTCCTGTCGCTCTCTAATTCCGTATTCAATTGCGCGTCTGCGGATAGTCCTGGGATGACAGCCCATAATTTTCCCAAGTTGGTATGGCCCGCGGAACTCCATCACATGCTGCAAGTAGTTCTTGTCTATTTCGACTCGTGGACGACCGACACGTCCTTTGACCCTGCAGCTCACTTGTAATCCAGGAGCGGGCGGATCCAACGCGTTTGTTTCTGCCTCTTGAAGACAATCGATGATGATGCTTATCGAATCTTCAAGCATCCTATAATCTTCAGTAGGAATGAGCTCGCGCAGCTATTTGGGGTCTAAGTACTGTGCTGAACCCAAGGATGTCGTGACTTACGCTTCTAGCAACGCGGAAAAATTGCACGACCTCGCTCTGAAGAGAACGTATTCTAGCGGTATCACATATATGTATCTGTACGGCGACACGTACCCTGTCGCACAGTCTGTTGTAAGCGGTCTGCAGGTTATGTAGTGGTTCCATAACCACGGAAAATAGCGTGACAGAATTGGAGAGGGAGGCGAATAACCATAATATTGCCACACGTGGCACTCCATTTCCCTTCCACTTTCCATTCCTCGTAGGATATTTCTTCACTTCTCAATGGCCACCACCGTTACTCAGTACGGCCAGGTAACTCGTCGACCACTCGATCCCCTCGAGGGGTCCACTGCATTGGTAGAACGACCGAGGGGCGAAAACTACGTGACAACGATGGCAGTCATTACAGAGAGCTCAGAAGGTAAATCTACATGAGATACACGTCAGATTGCTGATGGAGATTAGAGCGTCTAGAGACTGCAACAAATAATCTCAGGGAAGATCCGGGTACGCTGGCTAATATTTTTCACTTTTTGTGTGTGGCTTATGCCAGCCTGCCAGTCATCGACGTGGACACGATCCTTAATGGGATCATTGATGTAGACGCGGTAGATATAGACGTGTTGGATGCAGTTTCTAATGATGGTGGCGTCGCCGGTAATGGGCACGCCAGGTGAGAAAGTTTTACGTGGATTGAGATCCCTCTGTTCAAAGAAGATTACTTCCAAGGACTCCTTCAAAAAATGCAGGAATCCAGGTTTCGTTATCAACCAGTGAAGGAAGAATGGCCACCAGGGAATCATTCATCGTCCCCTAGTGATTTAATTCATTGTCCTGGAGAATCACTCCCAGCCTCGTCGAGCAGGACAGGCGTTGCGGTTCATTATCCTGGAGAGCCCACTATTGCCTCGCCAAGCAGGGCAGGCGTTGTGGTTCATTATCCTGTAGCATCCTCCAATGCCTCGTCGAGCAAGGTAGATGTCGTGGAGACGGATTTTTATGTTGCGACACCTCTGTCATCTGATGATGCTTCTTCTGGCGAACACAAAGCCATTCTCATTGTTAGCGCAAAGGTCCCAATGGGGGAGTCTTTCACATACCTCAACGTTAATGAGATTATCATCTTGCCTCGCCTTCCAAAAGCCTCTGAAACCTTCAACCAATTTTATAAATGTGAAGATCCTGCCGCTCAAGACGTCATCGACCACATCCTTGACATGTCTCCAGAGGATACTCACCTGGCAACAGCCAACAAGCTGGTACTCTTGGGGTGAGGACCGCTTCCATCATTCACTTTTGGTTACTTGGGCTGGCGAGAAATAAAGAAGAACGACACACTATGGCCGGTCTCTGACTGTCTCGAAAAGCAACTGCTGCAAATGGAACTAAAATTACCTGTTGACTGCCCTATGTACGTTTTATATGTCTGGAGTGGAGTGAGTGTATTCCCTGTGGACTGTTTTTAGAAGGGTAATTCACACGATTCACAGGATCCAAACCTACTCAAGGATTATGCCCACAACGCTCCTGTCATCGGAAACCAACAACCAGCGGATGTCCTTGGAAACCAGCAGTTGGCCCTTAGAAATCAGCAGCCTATGGACGTCCTTTCATTAATCCCCGCAGAGTGTGATGATCTTTTCAAGAAGCTCATTGTGAATAGAGCTACGCGAACTAGTTTTACACAAGTCATGTACGTGCAGGTGATTACCAATATCTGCAATCGTTTGGGCATTAGGAACCAGAGTCACAGTGGCCTTTCCATGGGATACCCGGTAAACAATCAGCTAGTTTCTGTTGCTGACATTGTCGAGGCATTAGGCCCTCGTCACCCCTGTAACCTCAAGCCTAACACGTTTAGAAACCACCGTAATTGGTTTTTCCGGGCTGAGAACATACTGGGACACTGGAAGGAGATTTACAAGAGCAAGTTGATTCTCGAGAACAGTCTGGATGCATACGCATTGCAAAGGTTGAGGGAGTTGATAACCACGCCTCTCAAGATCGTGGATCACTTGGACACCGCGGTATACAGTCCCGCGAAAAACATGAGTAATCTCATTTGTAAGATGGAAACCATACTCAGTATCAGACGTGCATAGGGTGATAATGTGTGTCATAAAGGATTCGTAAATATCTCTTTGTTTGAAATAGCACTACGTCGTACCTGTTTAACTCCTTTTTACGACGTCGAACTCTGAGATAGACCGTCTCGCATAGCTTGCATCAAACTGAACTGAAAGTACATGTGTCCATGTCATGAGAATTCAAATCACGAAGTATTTGGCTCACGACAATATTTTGTCCAACATTTCTCATTTCTGTCACTGGTCATGTTCTTCACTTTAGTGTTCATTTGTTCTATTGCATTTTTGGGCTACTATAGTATAGCATATTTCAGGACCATACCCATAAGCACCCACCGCAACATGGTGGGGTGGGGAAGACTTCAAACTCAGTCTTCGTCCTTTTATATGGGCTTGAGCTATTGTTGACGACCAAACTATTTGAAGCTTCCAAAATTAGGCTCTTATCTGTTGATGACTAAAGCTTCCAAAATTAGGCAGCTCTTGTCTAACAATAAATAAATACTCAGACATGTGTTTGTCCGTCAACAATAACATGAGCTGTTTATATAACCCTCGGCCCAGCCAGAGGGAATCCTTTCACCGTCTCCCTTCTCTCCTCCCTCCTGGCTGAGATGTACTTATAATGGAACTTTACTGCCTTGAATAGCGGTATGTGAGTAATCACAACGTATGTAGGAGACAGTAATATAGCCAGCTATGAATGGGATCGTTTTATGATTATATTTAGTGGAGAGGTCATAAAGCGACTTTTCTAACATAAATATGTTTTGGTAATTTCTAGGAAATATCTCTTTATAGGCATCGCAACACCTTGCGTAGAATAGCGCCGTTTGCTAGCCTAAATAGGGAAGTTCAACGTCATTCAAACGTTTTAGCACTGTTTTGGGTTTTGGTAACACCTATAGACACCTACGCCTACTTATACCCACCGAAGTATGCAAGTCTCGAGTTCAGTAAGTGATTTTTAGCTCTCATTCTTGTTCTACGCAATCTTATCAAGGGTTTGTTAGTCTAAACGTCCAGCGTCCGAGTCGAGCAGCAGCCCGCAAAAACGAAGACGCATCGGAGTATGTTTTGTGCAGTTTCTAGCGAGTGTTCTCACTTTCACCTAGGCCAACCCATTTTTAGACATTGAAGCCCAAATAGGCAATGAAGACGAGGAAGAAGAAGCAGAATCTATTGGTATGTCGCGAAATTCAAACAACATTGGTGTTGCTGAATGGCAAAGGCGATCCTCTCTTCTTGTCCAAAAATCCGGAGGAAGATACCGAACAAGAAGATGCAGAACTCGGACGATATTCGCCGCAAAACAATATATTAAGCCATGAAAGGCCAATCAAGAATTACCTCGCCCAGGCCATCGATCGTATCAATGCGAAAATACTAGATCGAGAAAATCATGAGGAATCAGCTTTAGATTCAGAAGAAGAGACCGAGAATGATCAAATGGAGATGGATTACGTTCTAGACGATTGTTTGCGTATGCCAGCAGTAACGGACCCCCCTCTCTGGCGTGTTCGGGTGCATGTAAGTTAACACATATCCCAGTGAAAAAAGCTTACAATATACAGGGATCACAAGAACGATACACCATACTCGTCATACACGAACGTCTGAGGGTATCCGCCATGCAAGAGCGCTTGGAGGAGGAACCATTATTGGCAATAAGCGCTCTAATGTCCTCATCCCATCATGGATGGATCGCCATCGAATCTTACTCCCCCAGCCATGTCATGAAGTTGTGTGGAGATATTTCATCTATTCGTCAACCAATCAAGGTAGAGCTGATCCCTCTGGAAGAGCGCACAGCTTGGCTACCATTGGGTGCCAGTCGTCCGCGTACCACACCTCCAACTTGGGTACGCTTAAGACAATCTGGAATACTTCAGGAAATTGGCCTACCTCATTTCATGCGGAAATACACACGTGACTTAGGGATCATCTTAACAGACAAGCAATACCCTATGTTGCATGTACTTTTCATCCCCCGGCTGCCTGTGATAGAAGAAAACAAGGTAGGACGATGTAGAAAACGCATGATGCAGAGACTATTGCACCCATCTCTCTTCCCAGAGAGCTCGGCAGATGGTAGCATCAAAATGTCCTTTAGGGATTCGTCTGAACTATATTGGAAACCTTCTAAATCATCAAAGTTGAATCATACTGGCCCATTCCTGTGCAAGCTTCCCAATCTGAAGATTGAGGAAAACTTCATACCTCCTTTCGCATACCTCATGAATATCCCGGTGGAGGCTTTGCAATTTGACAGCATCGTGCCAACTGTAGCGGAGTTAGACCTATTTTTTGAGGGATTCACGCTGGCTGATAGAGTGCGGGAATTCGAGGCGCCTCCAAAGCAGTTTATGAGGTGGAGTTATCATTATTACCATGGAGCTCCACTAGAACAAGGAGATCTGGCAGAAGGCTATGACAAGGGCAAAAGGGAGTTCGTTAGAGGTATTGTGACCAGGGTGGCATTCAATGCTGCTCTACTGAGCAAGCCGGGGACCGAGGAAATATATTCCGTCTCCCTCGCCCAAGCGCGGCGCTTTTATGAAGTCGGTACTGTCATCAAAGTCAGTCTTAAGTCACCTTACCACTTTGGCAAACAAGGGTGGGTCTTGAGCGACGATGGTGATGAAGCCGAGATTTTCACACCGGCAGGGAAAGAGACGGTGAGTAAATCACAATAGACTAGTTGTTCATCTAATAGTAATTCTCAGTTCATCGTAAAGTCATGGCAGATTGAGCCTAGTGAGTTCGATACAACCATGTTTTACTCCGGTCTTAGTCTCGCGGATCGCGTGCAGGTCACAAGTCCCGTATCGCCATATTTTGATAGGATAGGAAGAGTCGTCCAGATTCAAGGTGCAAAAGTAGAGGTCCAGGATGATCTAAGTGGTGAAAAGGTGCTTTTTTCTCATTTTACTTTACCTTATAAGACTTAACTGGTATTGTCTAGTTTTGGATGGCTCCATGGTTTGTGATGAAGTTCGAAGGTCATCCAGCAAGCCAGAAGGGCCAGCGGCGGGCTAACTTTAGTCAGGACTGTTATAAAGATTTGGTCAACCAGAGAGTCGTGATTGGTGGGAAGCATCATGAGAAAGGTCTACGCGTTAGGGTCAGGGAGCACCTCGGGAATCAGTTAATGAGGGTTGAGTCTGAGTCTGGGACGAGAATCCTGGATGTTCACGTTAACTTCCTGGTTGCCCTGTAAGTATTCCTTGGTGAATCTACGGGACCAGATTGACAAATGCTGGACAGGGGCGGCGACGCTCTTGACATCGCCAGGTACTACGATTGGCGATACGAGACTCCTCCCATTCATCTTCTGCATCCGCCTCGGCCGGTTCGCCCTCCTGAATCACGTGCTGCTACTCCTCCTGGAACACCACATGATGAAACCGAATGAGTTGAAGATGCGTGGAACCCCCAGAGCAAACGCTTCATAGAACATGGGGATCAACGTACGTTATTTTGTTGTGCCCAGGCTCCAAGGCTGATGACCGCAATGTTTCTGCAGTCGTTCTTCGAGACTGGGTAACCATACCTAACCTTGACGATAAGCGAATATGGGTGTACATAAGAAATAGCTGCCCCAACCCTACCACAAGAGAAGTGGGCCTCTACAGGGGGACATTGGAGGGGGAGAGGGGCATGATCGTTACTGTATGGAGCGCTGATGAGGTGGAGGTTCATCTAACTCGTGCGAAGGATATCGTCATCGTCCCCAGTCATTTCCTCTTCCCTGATATGCCGACGTCTAAAAAACAATTGGTTGTAGTTATTATGGGTGAGCGCCAAGGTCAGGTTTATGTAACTCGGGAGGGGGGACAAGCGGGCATGTTTGACTTGGTGAGGTGCGGTCATAGTAAAGGAAAGCCACAGGTGGTCTGTTCCATGGAGCGTAATCACCTTGCTTGTTGTGACACAAAGTGAAATAATTAGAAATCGTATTAAGCATTTACTTAGTGTATAGTGACATAAAACGGAATGACATGCTCGGCATACTTAAATGTTGTTGAAGACATCAGTAGAGGATAGTACGTATTCATGGAGCCATGCGTCAAAGTGTGTACTGATTTCCTTTCCCTCCAGGTGATTATCAAGAGTGCCAGGCTCGAGGAGTAGATTGCGCACATGGCTGTTGATATACCAACAAACCTCGTTGAAGCAAACGTGGATTTCTACCAAAGGCTGGTTGGCTGGCTTGTCCGGATGGTAAGACACCTTGAACTGCAGTGCATTCAATGGCTAACTATTTAATCCACGATGAAAGCCTTACTTTTAGACGCTTCTTGTATTCGCCGACGAGGAGCATAGAAGAACCTGTAACTGCCTGGTACAGAAGCCTCGCACGCAATGCGTGGTCCCATCGATCACAGTTGTATGTATATTTTGTTACAGTACCTCGAGGGTGGCCAACGCCAAGAATCCAACGCTTCATGCGAATGATGAAAAGCTGGAAAAGGGTGTGAGTGACAGGATCCCCAACACCACGGCCTTCCCAACGTATGGTTTCCCACACATCCTCTGGCTTGGTGATTTGACAGTCGTAAAGTGCAGCCAGGAAGTTTGACACATAATCGATGTGGTCTGGGGTCACAGTGTAATCCTTGGAGTTGGTAAGCAACTTGGTCTCCTGCGTGTGCGGTAGGGTTAAGCTAACGATTAGTTGGAAGCCTCGAAGACTAACCTGGATAAGAAATGGACGATCAAAAGTCTCTCCCGGTTTACCCCCATTGAACCCCTCTCGAAACGCTTTGAAGTGCGTGTGGTTCCATGGATCTATGTGCCCGAGGAGGATTCGGGCAAGCATTCGCTTGCAGATAAGCTCGTGCGTGTCCCCATGGCGTGGCTCACTCAAATGTTTTAACTAAATTTAATGTTTTGAATAATTTGACTTGTCCAGAAACAGAACAATGGCCTACCTTAGCACCGGCTTCATCAATTGCAAGCTGCATGAGCCTTGCATTTCCAGGATCATTGGGGCTCAATACATCAACAGGACTGAAGGTAAATATGTCCTGTATGAGCCCGCGTGTAGGTGCGTCAGGGATCATGTACTCGGCGTACTCGAGGCTGAACGTGAACTGGCAAATGTTGTCGACACTTGCTGCAAGGAGGATGAAAGGTGATATAGGCAAGGGTGCCTGGCAATTTGTCACAAGGTACAATGCCATTAGCTTTCCGTCCCTCCAATATTGATCGGTAATATGGGGTGTTACGAATCCGAGCTTTTTCTATGGACTTAACAATGAGTTGTACTCAAATCCCCACTATGGAAGTTGGTCACGGCTTGTGACTCGTAGCTATGGATGAGGTCCGTTCTCTTTGTTCTTCTCTTTACCTCTGTTTGGCTCTCTATTTACATACATGGCTATGTGAGGCTATGCGACATGCACATCACACATGTCTCTCTCTTTACATTCGTTTACCTTACTCTGTACCGGTAGTATATAAGTGTAGTAGTTAGAAGGCGGTCCCCACTTTCGTGGTCGTCTCTGCACTATCATCATCTTCGCTTTTCCCTTGTGTAGGGTTAGCAGCCAGAGACTCTGTGTGAGCCTGGGGGTGACTTGCGCCTTCTGACATGGGGCCCATCCAGCTCTGGTGAGGCGCAGAGATTCATGACATGGAAGCCATCGGTTGTGCTCTTGATCCATCGATCCTGAGCAGTAATTATCGATAATGCCATGCTATACATGGCAAATAGAGGGCCATTGCCCGATGAGCTGGTCTCATTCTCACTACGATTCGTGGTAAGTGATGTCTCGAACCGTATTTAATAAGGCTCACACAATAATATTCAGGTCACGACCATATAGACATACAGCTGATGGGACATCACAGTGGGACACACCGTCAGGTTGTTGAAAGTCTCCATAGCCCCCACAATTGGATGATATATGCCTGGTCCTTTTGCAAAAATATAAGAGAAGCTCGATAAGGTTTTGACCCAAAAGCTTCGCATCAGGCCCCCACGCCATAATGGTAGGGATATCAACATTTACCTGTTCTTCTTGGATGATGGCCTGCCAGTCTTTTACCTCCGCTTCAGGTAGACGTATGATATCGTGAGAGGCTTCTCGATTTTGGGCCTCCGGCAGAGGGGGTGTCCCGTCTTCTGAACTGTGACAGCAAGTTGAGAGCGCACCCTGGCCCACACCCAGGGAATCAGCACCGTGGCTAGGAGGCATTGTCCCTTCCTGTAGATTGTAAGTAAGATTCTTTTCAAGATATTAGCTTTGACTAACACGGGTTTCCAAGTTTAACGTGCTTGGTGGATCCGTTCGGCGGCATTGGGAAGGCCGCGCTGGTGGACCTGGAGGTTGCGCAGGGCAGCGCCTTGATGGCCTTTGGCTTGTGCCTACTATGGAAAGTGAACGACGATTGGATCGCGAAGTATATGT
>QFEO01010450.1:0-27543 GCA_003316615.1 Amanita pseudoporphyria | reverse complement strand
GCGCCACAACCCCTTCAACGTTTTCTATTCATTTTTTTCATGCTCATATCATTCCCTTCACTTTCGGTCGCGTATAGTTGGCGCTTCAATACATTGCCACCGCGCCAATGTTCAAACCTGTCAATAACGATTGTAGGATCTGACGGAGTGCCTCCTTACCATATTCTCATAATCCCCTACGGTCCCTCGCCACTTTCCCTCAACACCGAGGTTCGTTCTGTTATTGATAAATCATTTGATGACAACTCCACGACGATCAACTTTCCTGTCAATTATCCTGCCGGCTCCGAGCTTGTGGCTGTTGTGAGTATTAATTCTTTTGTATTCATGTTCTCTTGCTATAATACGCGCTATCCGTGCGTTCGCTCGCCACTATTGTCAATTTTTTGATAAACGTCCTTGCTATTGTTAACTCTTTTTGATCTCTTAGGTGAGCGACGCTACAGGCTTCGGCACAGGCGGGGCAAGCACGGTAATACAAGTTGCAGATTCGGACAACGCAAATTGCTTCGATGCCACAAAGCAGGCTTCCCCACTTTTTTCCTATTATGTTACGCCCAATTCACTTTACCAATGTCAAGGGGCTCGAATCTGGTGGAACAGCTCCTACGTGCACGGGTTAGCATCTGTCTATCGTACTTTTGCAGTCATATTAACAAGTTAAACGCGACAGAACGCCGAAATTTTATGGGGTCATACCTGGCGGTCAATCCTTTACAATAGCCGGTTCAAACATAACGGACCAAACTGGTGAAGGAACAGGTTTCTTGTGGGTGCCAGCAGTTCGTGCGGGCACGACTATTTTGATTGGTGGCGGAGATAGTCGTGGAATCGCAACAGCGGGAAGTTCTGCGTATATTGTGGAACACAACGACGACAGTAGCTGCTTGAATGATGCAAGCCCTAGCTCCACCTTAGGTATTCCGGCAGGATATTCTCCTACGAGCATCTCAACTGGTAACAAATCTGCGAGGGTCAAGGCGTCAGTTGTCCTTGCATGTTCCTCAAATCTTAGACTCACGCTTGATATAGGATAATTATCCCTACAGTCGTAGGGGGAACGGTCGGAGCCATGGTGGTCATTGTCGTGTTATATTGTATCGTCTGGCGGCGCAGGAAGATGCGATGTAAGTCGGAGGTTCAGCTCAATTTAATGGACGAAGATTCCCTAGCGTCGAACAATTCTCAACGCAGCCCAGCAAGCGGGGATGGTCGGTCGGAAAGCCATCGTCTCAGACCAATACCTAGTCTGCAGGGATCAATTGCTCGACCTCTGACTGGACCCGAGGTTGCACTCGACGTGACTGACCAGCGAGTGCCCGTGGTTGGCGCAAGAGGAACGGGCAACGAGGCGGCGAGTACAGCCAGCCATAGGGCGAAGACACCAAGCGAAGTCAGCTTAAGTTTAGCCAACGAATGGTCAAGGAAACAGAGCGGGCCGAGCATGGCCTATCAGAGAGCAAGAAGGCCGAGCGAAGCCGGGATGAGCGTAGCCAGCCAAGTGACAAGGAACCAGAGCAACACAGTGACGACTGTAGCCAGCCATGGACCGAGGAGGCCGAGCGAGGCAGCAATCAGCGTAGCTAGCCAAAGCAGTCTATCCTATGCGTCGGCTCCTGTGGACCACGGGGAAACATCGAAATTGGGATATCGAATAGAGGTTGCCGACCCCTCGGAACAAGATAAACCTGTCGCGGTCATCCAACACGAGGACCCAGGACCCAGTGTGTCCCCGAAATATCCTGGCGACAACTTGGAGACGGTTGAGTTGCCCCCGGCCTACTCAAAGATAAAGCGAGCAAGTCGGATGCTTAGAAATTTCGGTCACATCAAAGCTGTTAGACCTTTACCAGATTTGCCTTTACCTCGGACTTAATGATCAAATGACGAAAATAAACGAATTGTACGTGCTACTCTGTGTTTTCATTTGTCCGAGACGTTCCTTTTTCTTCTTTCACGATCATTATCTTGAAGTGTTATGCCATTCTACATTTTTCGCGCGTTTATCGCATAGGACAATATCGCTACGAAGCTTACATTATTCGTTTCCCATAATACGTCTATTTTCAGTCGTCGGCATAAATGCAAGGACGCTATATGATAGAACTCTATAATTGAATACGATTCACCTGTTGACGTAGATGCTAGCCCGTCACATCTGATGTAAATGTGGCGATTACTCTAACTATTATAATTGCACAATAAAACTCATCGCAAAACCTTTCTTTTATCGGGTATTTAGAGAATCGTTCGGAAGCTCGAGTAGTCACTAGTCAATGTTGAACCATTCACCAATGCTTTGAGCTACATATATCCTTTATCGATCGAACAGAAAGAATATCAGTGGCTGCATCTTCGATAGATAGTTGCCATGGTATTAGTATGCGATCATAGCGGAATGAAAAGGAATTATGCGTTGTGGAACGGGATGTAACATCAATGTGTTCGGTCAGAGTACTGTAATGGTCAGCAGATATGGCGTACCTTTTCTCGGTTGCCACGCACACCGAAGCAGAAAAATACGGAGGATGGCGATCCCCCTTCCACGATCGTTTCATAAACAAGGTCAAGGCTATCGCTGAATCTACACTAGTAAAATCGATGCTATGGTTCAGAGCTTGTGAAATTGGTCTACGCGCAGTCCAAGGGACAGTTTCTCCGCAGGCAGGAGCTGGGATCGATGATTCAGAGGGAGATACAAATTACTGTCGAAAATAGGGCAGGTACTTGGCTGCGCGATAATGACAGATGGAAAACCTTGAGTGGAACGAACTTTCATATATCATGACGGCATGAGGTCGATCCAGCCCTTGAATCAGGTACGGATAAGTTCTTCGTTTTCACGTTCTGGGGCACGTTCGCGTTCACGTTTGGCCAAGGAATTGTAAGAGATGCTCTGTAAGTGAGACCCGTACTATAGACTGGGTGATTGACCTTGGCATAACACTTAGACCGAACTGTACGTCTAATGTTGATAAGCATCGACGGTTATACACGCATATGCCACACGGCCATTGGTCGTCAGAGCCGATGGTTATCAGCTGAGTTTGAAATCATCGCCGCTGACAAGACCTAATAGTGAGATTCATAATCAAGCTCAAGGCTTGTATCGAGCAAAAGAAATCGGGGAACAGGTATGTCTGGTAGTTCTTTTCTCTCCAACCCAAGGCTATGAATTGTGTGCCATAAAGTGGCCCGTTCCGAATACCGAATTACCGACCCATCATTCGCCAGGCACCATGCTGTCAAGGCGGGCGCACATGACCCTGGTCGAAGATATTAACACTAGGAACTAACATGCACCCGATAACCGTGCTATAAGACGCTGTAGTTGTTTGGGCGTGGGATTTCCCCTGATGCCCATCTCTTGCCTTGGGTGCTTCTATTAGACGTCCTGCGGCGAAGTCTTCCACGTTGAATGTCACTCTCCGTCCGACTCATCCTTCTCCTCTCACTCTGCTATTTGTCGCTTCATCCAAGCTTTGCGGCGGCCTATTCATGGCAGCTTAATGCACCCCCGAAACAATGTTCGAACTTATCGATAACCATCGTGGGATCAGACGGCTTGCCTCCCTATCATATTCTCATAGTTCCGTATGGACCATCGCCGCTGCAAAACAACATTGAAGTCCGCCCAGTCATCGACCAGTTGTTGGAAGGCAGCTCGACGACTTTCAGCTTTCCTATTAGCTATCCAGCAGGTTCCGAGTTCGTAGCAGTGGTGAGTCGTCACGTTGTTCGGTTGCTGGTTTACTCTCTGTTATCTCTATTATCGACCATTTGTGTCGCACAACTGTTTAAGTTGTACAAAGTGCATGTTCAACCTAGAGCTGTATTCATTCTTTTCATTTCCGAATCCCTACCCTTCCGTTTCTAGTAATGACACTTCTACTGTGTTTTAGGTTAGTGATGCTCACAACTTTGGCTCAGGCGGGACAAGCATTCCAATTCAAGTCGGAGCGTCAGATGACAACAGCTGTTTCAGCATTTCGAAGCCTTATTCACCACTGTTCTATCTGTATGTTTACCCGGAGGATCCTATCCAATGTCAGGTGGCGAATATCTCTTGGGATACATTTAGGGTGCAAGGGTAAGCTTTCGGCGTTGTATACAATATTTCTCTGACGGGTATTGTCAATAGGATACCAACGTTTCAAGGCGTCATACCTGGCGGACAATCATTCGTAATACAGGAATCGACAATAATGAATGTGACAACTAATCAGACGGGGTTTTCGTGGGTTCCGTCGATGCGAGCACAAACAGAGTTTTTAATTGTCGGCGGTGATAACCGTGGCTTGGGCACAGGCGGCAGCGAGAAGCATACGGTTGGTAATAACGACGACGGGAGTTGCCTGAACAGCTTAAGCCCAAGTTCCACACCCGGGACACCAGCGGGGTCCTATGCTACTAGCACAGCTGCGAGTGCCAGCAGTACTAGTAGCGGCCAATCTGGCGGCAATCGGTAAGTGCTTTACTTTTTCTACCATGGATGCCTTAATTTTGGGTTCGACATAGGACCAACCATGCCGCTCTCATTGGCGGAGTTGTTGGCGGGGCGGTTGGAGGCCTGGCGCTGATCCTTTTAACCATACTCTTGTGTTATTACATGCAACGGGAGCCAAGAGAGACTCGACGACTGACAAGACCAAAAAATTCGTCAAGTGTTCCCGGTGATCGCCCTCTGACAGCAGGAACGTTCACCAGCGGGACCGAGATGTCAAGTGGGAATAGTCACTTAGCGCACTACAACCCAGAACCATTTGGCATTTATAGTCCCGTGTCAAGCGGCCACAATGAGCACATGGAGTGGGGAACATCATCACTTCCTCATCTTAGTTCAAGGTCTAGCGAATTTAGGACCAAAAGTTTTGGCAGCGGTCCAAATGACAGGTCGAGTGGGCTCGGACCCGGGCAGGGGGATCTGTCTCCGGTGTCAAGTGGATTGCAGCCTAGGCGGAAGGGGAGCGTCAATATTCTTCAGCATCACGATGCGGGTCCTAGTGATCCAATGCTTGGTGTTCAAAGTACGATCGAGCTACCGCCACAGTACGATGATATTAGACCGACAAGCCTGTCGTAGGTACGGGGGAATGGTTAGTGTTTTCTCTCGTTCGTGCTACGACTTGGATTGACTTTATATTATAGGACAATTCGATTTTCTTTACGTTACATAGTTTCGTTTTTTGATGACGAGTGGTTCTGATGATTACGGTACCATATTCTAGTAATGCCTTAGCACTGAACATGCAACACTTTATAGTACCGGTGACACCCTGAACCTCGATCTGTCTTCGTCCCATCCGCAATTTCCAAGGACACTGTTAGATAATAATCGACTCGTTACTTCTAACATTGCGTACACTGGATGCAACGTTGAATGCAGCGGCAATAATGCCAGTGCTTTTACAGGCACAGCAACGACGTAACAATAATCGTGGTACCCTCCAAGACGTAATCTACTGCTGCCCTGTCAACCACGTTCCATGCACATGAGCCGCTTTGTGCCTAGAGACCCGAAAAACGTTATACCGCTAAGGTGCTTACAATATATTATTGGAAAAGATTCCGAGTAAGCCCCCAACCGGGAAAACGGCGGATATTTCGCTCATCCGTGAGGACAACAGCCAGGAATGTAGTCTCGTTCCCAGCCGTTCCACAAAACACGTCGAGCGGATTCCGAAATCGGAGTCTTTGGCAAAAAGTTCTCTGATCGCTTCCCGAACGCCTCGACTGACGTTCTTCATAAGGACAGATCCGAGGTCGAGGCGTGCGCGTGAGTGATGCTGTCACGGAAGGTGTCGCTGTCACTCAAGCACTTTGAATTATATGTACGCCGCATGAGATAGCATCTTCCTGTAACTGGGTTTAGAATCACAACATTTGGTCATGCCTGCGTGTATATTGGAGGTAACCGGTAAATCGTGATACCGTGATCCAGTTGGGAAGAAAAGGAAGGTCATCATTCCCAAGGGCTTCACGATAAGTAAGCAATCGAGAACGTGGGGCTTCTTTCCGATACGGACTCCTAAATCACGGAGAACAGAACAGCCCGTATTGGTGAGGGGAAACAGAGTGGGAGTTGGTGGACATTCGTGCATTGGGCTTCATGTGAAGAGTCCCTGACTAGATATGCAGAAGCTCGAATGGAGACAGACTCAATCCGCATTTCTATTCGAAGAGACAGGAATAGACTTGAGAATGGCTGGAGCGCCAAGGCGTGGAAAAGGCATACAAAGGCGACTGCCGCGAGTCAGGCAATGCTCTTCTGACTGACGCAGCCGAGCGATCAAACCATGTGGTATGAAAGAAGCTGTCATTTAAATCGGTGACCTTCGATGCCTTCGTTTTGCGTGCTGATCACGAAGCTACCCATCTACAGCACTGCTGAGAATCGTGGAAGTAGATTGATTCGTTTGTCCATGGCATTACCATATACAGGCTCCGGCTCCTAAAACATCACTCGTCCAACTCCCATGCGTTATCCTTGACAAGTCTCTCTTTTTCAAGCAAATACTTTCCTGTACCATAAAGTAAGCGGTCAGACGACATGGCAGCGAAATTAAATTATACCTTCTTTATACTTCTGCGAGAAATCTGCAGCCTTGTGATAAAACCATCCTAGCCGATCGTTACATCCAAGACAAAACACGTCCGCTACTGTATGCACGCCGGTTCTGCAATTAGCACTTAAGGTGACATTCGCTAAGAATGAATGGAATAAACACACAATAACGGTCGGTCTTCTCTCCTCCCTAAACGGACATTCGTCGTGGAATTCATAAGGCTAGAATAGCGATCGTTAACACAAGCTCTTGCAACATTGAATGACAGGCTTACTATCCCCTGCCATCCCGCCCAGAAAACGCCTTACTTACGAGCTCGTCCTGCAGTGACTGCACAATATTATCATCAACACTCAGGCCATTTGATATGCAATATAAACCTACAATCACAGCATCGCATTTTGCACAGGAAAATACAGGATGTCCCTCGTAGGTTAATATGACCTGTTTATTTGACTCGGTCTCGTCGTCGTTGCGAGAAACCATATTTGGGAGACTCGGCCATCCAAGCTTGTCGAAGTTAAGACTCAGGTGCTAGGGTTAGGGTTCAGTACGTGACCGTCTCCACGTGATCGATGAGCTCCTATAACAAGCGCATATATCCAAAGGACATCCATACCCTTGACAGCGGCGGAGGATTTGTTGGGGAGGGTACGGGAGTTAGGTGAGACCGACATCTATATGTGCACGCATATATACTGTCTAAATAGTATTTTTGTTGTTCGCCAGTCCCAACCACGTCCAATAAATACAAAAATAGCCTAGTGCACCACAATGTCGCCTGCTTTCCCCCGCACCGGCACCATTACTATCTCCACCCGGATAGTCTCGTCGACCAAAAGGTCTTGACGTGACAGCAACTGTTGATCCTGTAGTTGCCAGTGAAACCTATGAGTAGTCATCGATTCACCGATCATTTGGGATGATCCACGCTCGCCCCCTTGTTTCCTTATATATATGTACGAGGTTCACCAAAACTGTGTTCAAATTCGGAACCAAAACGAATATGAATATTTGACCGGTGACCATTGGAGAATGTTTGCACCCTCCTTCAAGTCGTGTGGTAACCTATTGATTCACTACTCTAGTGACTTACGCTTATGTTGCAGTATAGCTCGCCTGTTGTCGAAGGCAAAGCTCAAGCCAAAGAATAATTCAGGTTGAACCTAAGCAGGTTAGGCGAATGCTCAGTGTCCTCTTTATCATTGATGACTTAAAAAACCTTGTTCATTTCTGTCCTCCCTCATTCCTCTCCACCATTTTTGTTCTTTTCCTGGCTTGGTGGCGCCACTATCCATGCAATGCCTTCCGTCGCTCGTTTTGTTCATGTTCGTACCATTTCCCTCGGTTCAAGTACACTTGGTACTCCGACACACCGCCATCTTAGTGTTCAAATCTATCAATAACTCTCGAAGGATCTGACGGAGTGCCTCCTTATCAAGTTCTTGTAATACCTTTTGGTCCCTCACCGCTTTCCTTCAACAGCGAAGTTCGTTCTGTTATTGATAAATTATTCGATGGCAAATCCACAACGGTCAACTCCCCTATCATTTATGCTACCGGTTCTCAGCTTGTAGCAGTCGTGAGTACCTATACTTTTGTTCTTCCGTTCTTTTACTATCGTTTATTTGTTCGCCTGTGCTATCGCTGCCGCTTCTGCAAATTTCAGGTGAAGCGACGATACGGACTTCGGCACAGGCGGAGCAAGTGTAGCAACTCAGATCGCAAATTCGGATGACGCGAATTGCTTCGACACCACAAAACAGATATCTCCATTTGTAACTATTACATCGCACAAAGTTCAATTTATCAGCGTCAAGGGACTCGAATTTGACGGAACAGTTCTTAGGTACAGGGGTTAGTAACAGATCATTTCACATTACAATCGTCTTAACGAATCGAATGCAACAGAACGCCGGAATTTTATGTAGCCATACCTGGCAGACAATCCTTCTCGATAGCTGGTTCAAACATAACGAATAGAACTGATGAAGGAATAGGGTTCTCATGGAATCCAATACGTCGTGCGGGCTCTCGACACTTTTGATCATCGATCGTGATAACCGCGGAATTGCAATATTGGGCAGCACATTTGTACAAATAGGCGGCGACAGTAGCTGTTTGAGTGATGCAAGCCCTGGCTCCGCAAGAAGCAAAACGTTAGTCGTCTTGGACCTGTGCGAATCTTGGGTATTTGACGTAGGATAGATATTCCTGCCGTATAGGGGAGATGACTGGAGGAGGTCTGGCAGCCTTTGCCACGTTGTGTTGCATGTGTTGGCAATGCAAGACGATGCGATCCAGGCCAGGGGTTCGACTTAATTTGACGGATTAGATTCCCGGACGTTGAATGAATCCCAACAAGACCCGAATGATCCTCTAGAAAGGATCGTCTACAGGTCACAAATACACGGACCTGTTGCAGGGGAGCCGAGTAATACAATAACAGATATGGCCTGCCAAAGGGCAAGGAGACCCAGTGAAGTCAAGCGAGGCGTGCTTGGCTTATCCAAGGTCAAGAAGGCTGAGCGAAGTGTCAATGGGCATAATTAGCCAAGCAGGAGGAAGCCGAGCGCCTCAGGAATGAGCGTAACCAGCCAAAAGCTGAGAAGGCCAAGTGGAGAAGTGATGAGCATAGCCAGCCGAGTGACAAGAAACCCAAGTGGAGCAGCGATGAGCCTAGACAGCCAAAGTGACCTATCCTATGTGTCGACTCATATAGACCATGGGGAAATATCAGCATCAGCGTATCAAATGGGGGTATCCAATGCGTCGGAGCAAGATAGATCTATCACCGTCATCCAACATGATGCATGAAGACGCAGGACCCAGCAGGTCTTCGGAACCGCCTTGAGACGGTTGGATTTTCCCCGGCCTACTCGAAGATAAAGCGGGCAAGTCGGTTTCCTCAACTGCTGGCTCCCTACCGGACTTCAAACTTTATGCATTATGACCTCTGTGCAAGCTGCCACGTGCCATCATCTTCCGTTCACGATCGTCTTTTGTCTTTCACGATCATTGGTTCATAATGCATATGCCCCCCTATATTTTTTAACATAAAACAAATTCTTGCTACGAAGTGTCCATTATTACACAAATTTAGAAAATGGTGCAATAAGGAGGAAGGCTTATGATTACTTTTACGACTACCATCTCGCTGCCGCGTCGAATATAAAATGTGATCCAAGTCGATTTGCCGATCATCACGAAGTATTGCCATCATATGTTTCAGGGGTTGGTGGTGCCAAGATTCTGGAATACGTATAATAGGTAAGAATCGTAAACGTTGATTAACACCCATGGAATTCCGACCATCCTTTTAAGACAAGTGTCAATTGTGTAGTTCTCCAACGAAATATCCAAACACAATAAAGGCCAGTGGAATGATGTGGTTGTTCGTTGCTGTATGCATGACTGTGACTAGTGGCGGCACAGCATCACAGGTAAGCTTTGATGAACTGCTTCTTTTCGTATAATATAGGATGGCTATCATTTGCCCCCTGAATGCGAAGTTCAAGAATGGGTATGTGTTCGGCTGGGGTCTGGATGAAGCTGTGTCCTACGTGCCTCTCACCAGGAGTTGACACTACGACTTCAGATAAAGATCACGGCGCTTTGGACTCTGGATTCTTCTACGACACCTTCCTCTGACTCTTAACTTTGCCATAAAAAATCCCTTATTTTCCCAGACTACGGCGTGGAATGTTGCTCTCTCGGCTACCTGTTCTCCTCCTGCTCTACTGCTTGGTACTCTACCCGAGCCTTTCAGCGGCCTATTCATGGCAACTCAATGCGCCTCCAAAGCAATGTTCAAACCTATCGATAACGATAACGGGACAAGACGGCGCACCTCCCTATCGCATTCTTATTGTTCCCACAGGAGCTACTCCGTTCTCAGTTGAAGTCCGTCCAATCCTCGATCTTCAGTTGGAAGGAGATACGACAACCTTCAGCGTTCCGATTAATTATCCAGCAAACTCGGGGTTCATAGCGGTGGTGAGTAGCTAGGCTGATCTGTTCTATCTTTTTTTTTATCAAAAAGGTCTACGGTTGATGGAATATTAAATACACGTTCAAATTAGACCTATACCACTCTTTCCATTTCTGATCTCTACAGTCTACTTCCAGTATTAATACGGTCGTTGTTTCTAGGTTAGCGATTCACGTGGATTCGGTTCAGGCGGAACAAGTGTCGCAATGCTAGTTGGAAATTCAGACGACAGCAGTTGCTTCAGCACTTCGAAACCCTGGTCACCACTTTTCTACTTTTACGTCAGCACAATGCAATTTATTCAATGCGAAGCTGTGAGAATCTCATGGGATCCTACAAAAGTGCAAAGGTAGGTTCCTGGTGCTGGTATGCGATGTTTCGTTGATAGATAACGGTTTAGTACGCCAACATTCCTGACTGTTATACCTGGTGGACAATCGTTTCCGATACAGGTGTCGAACACAACAACCGATATGGATGGAAAAACTGGGTTTCCATGGACGCCATCAATTCGGGAAGAAACGACGTTTATAATCGTCAGCAGTGACACCCGTGCCACGGGAGCGGGTGGCAGTGCACAATTCATTATAGGAAATAGTGCCGATACGAACTGTTTGAGCAACTTGAGTCCGAGCTCCACAGCTGGAACGCCAGCAGGGTCCTACGTTACCGGTACGGCGAACCACAGTGGTAGCAACGCTGGTAGCGCTGGTGCGTCTGGTGGTGGACGGTAAGAATCTGGCTTTTTGGTCTGCGGGTCCTAACTCTGAAACTGGCATGGTAGTAAACATGCTGCTCTCATCGGCGGGATCGTTGGCGGAGTAATTGGATGCGTGGTGCTGGCCTCCCTGGTCACACTCTCATGCTGCCGCTTGCGACGAGACTTGACGAGGACCCAGCAACCGTCGAGATCAATGATTTCATCTAGTATTCTCAGTGACCACCCAACGATGATGGGATCGCTGACGAGAGAGATAGAGCAAACGTCGAGCTGGGATAATCGCTTGACGTATTTAAACCCCGAACCACTAATCGCTCCAAATCCTATGAACGGCTTTAATAACGAACACACGGATTGGGGATCATCTTTTCTTCGGGTCAGCTCAGGGAATAGTGAAACGAGGGCAAACGAAAGTGCTGGTAGTGCAAATGATAGGTCGAGCGGTGCTTTCGGTTTGGGGTACGGAGGCCCGCCCGGAATGTCATCGCCACGTATATTACAGCCTATACGAAAAGGAAGCCTCAACATTCTTCAACATGAAGATGCGGAGCTTGGCAGATCAATGTCTGTTGGCAGAGCTCAAAGTACGATCGAGCTCCCACCACAATACGATAATCTCAGCCTCAGGCTGAGGCCGACGAATTAGTCGTAGTTGCAGGAATGGTTAACGCTTTCTCTCCTTCATTATTTTCATTGTATGCTAATTACATGTACTTCTGGTGGCTCTCGTGTCCCCTCATTTCGGGAAAATATTCTACGCAAAATAGATGTATATCAATTTTTGGTGACGTGGCTAAGGTACCCTAAACTTCATGTACGTCTACTCACACGTCCATCTTCCAACACGTCCATCGCACTTTCCACAACTTTCAGGAGCACTACGTTGAATGATAATCGATCTATCACTTCTCGTACTGCGGACGACAAATGAGGCGCTAAATGTAGCGGCAACACCACAGACGTTGCGTGCACCGCAACAGTGCAAAGACATTGATCATTGTCGTACCCTCCAAGGCATAGTCTACAGCTGTCTGTCAACCATATTCCTCTGCACATGGTTCGCTCTACATCTGAACGTACCTAGAAATCCAGAAAAGGTTACACGATTGCGGCGCTTATGGTTTATGTTAGGCGCCCTTGTGGGACCAGAAGTTGTGTTGGGTTTTGCATTCGGAGATTGGACGGATGGTGCGTTGATGCTAAAAAGTATCCTGGGTGAGTCCACAAACTAGGACATTCCGTCCCAACTGACTTGTATTCAAGATCGTTCGCCTGATTGTGGTTGGACTGAAACACATATTCAATTTGCTCAAATGGGCGGATTTCGGCTCATCCGTGAGGATGGCACCAAGGAACCTATGCATAGCAAAGACTTCCATGAGCGTGTCTTGGATGGCACGATCGATATTCCTCATATAACGACGGAAGAGATCCAGGACCGAAGTAAAGGAGATGCTGTTGCAAAGGGTATCGTAGTCATCCAAACAGCTTGGTTTGTGATACAATGTATACACCGTGCAAGCCAGCATCTCCCCATTACTGAGCTTGAGATTACGACATTGGCTCATGCTTGCATAAATTTCCTCGTATATTGGTGTTGGTGGAATAAACCTCTAGATATCGCTTTGGCGATAGACATCCATGAAAAGCGTCCCACCATGGTCGAGTCGAGCCCCGAGCAAGATCTCGGGGAAAAGGAAGGCGAAAATTTACAGGAACAAAATGTCGATCCTGATTCGTTGTTGAGCGCAAGCGAAGGGCCTGAAAAAGTCGAACTTTTGCACCACAACTCGGATATCGCTGAGAACAACAAGAACGAGAAAGTAATTGGTTCCTCCATTAACAGCAAATCCCCCCCTCTGTCATTACGTACGAGAATGGGTTGTAAAGTCGAGAATCTCGCTGATGTCGAAACATTACGAGACAAGACTCTCTTATCCATTATCATGTTCATCGTGACGGGTGCATTCGGTGCAGTACATTGTCTAGCCTGGAACTTCGATTTTCCTACATTCGCAGAAAAAATAACTTGGCGAGTCTCGTCACTGCTCGTGACCGGGATAGGTGGAGGTACCTTTGTTGTGATTGCATTTGATACTGATGATAATTTGTTCCTTGAAAGTTTACATTGGACTGTACTACTAGGTGTGGCTTCTATTTACAGTTGTGCGCGAATATGCCTGCTTGTATTAGCGTTGCTTGCCCTGAGGTCGCTTCCTTACGAGGCATACGTAGCTCCATCCTGGTCATCATTCATCCCCCATATATACTAATAGTTCGTCGGCCTCGGCGCGCTTGTATAGACTTTAAATAATATTACTGCCCAATGCGACGTCAATCTAATCCGATCACATCTGGGTCACTTGTATGGCAAGCACAGCGAATAATGGTTCACACACAGTAAGACCACTTCCACTAACCGATAGGGCTTGACAACTACGCGATTGCTCTGACATGAGAACTAGATTTGCTAGCGCCATTTTTGACAAGTATGCCATTACCATGACATGAGAATCAGATTTGCTAGTGCCAGGCGAAGATGCTTAGCGATGTCCTGGCATTTGCTTTCCGGAACACAACTGGACAAAAAAAGACATTGATTCTCACTGTTGTTAATTTCGAGGTACACTTTCCATGACATGTTAAATTAGTGCAGGGCTGGCACAAATTCACGTCGCGTAAGCGAAAAAGGCTGGGCTACTAAGACCGTGTTGTCAGGGTTGTGCCAAACTTTTTAGAACAAGACCAGCGGAAAAACCGGGGGAGATAAAATTGTGCGTTTCAGAACGTTCAACGTTGCAACCGTGACAACAAGGGGCGTGTGATTTTTTCCTAGACAATAATGAGCATTCGCGGCTCAGTTTGGCTGGACCGTAGCCGCGCTACCGTCCCCGGGTCGGCTAGACATCGTGCCTACTCATGGAAGCACAAAAGCACTCTACCCATAAGAGCGGTTTCGTCACGGTTCAACCGAACAACAAATGCCGTGATGCCTATTAACTGGTGAGTAGAATGTCGTAATGAATGCTGTATAATGTCATCGATTCATCCTTGGTTTTGCCAGACGTGTACTTAAAAATGTTTATAGACCGGCAAATAGAATTACGGCCTCAAGCTAGAATGTGGAAATGTCGCAGTATTTTTGTATTACTTATTGTATTGCGAATATTTAATATTTACCGGTGAATAGACTAACCCTCTTGGGGCGTAGTTTGTCCTATATATATACCAAATGTCATTCAATCCCTGAATCCCTAGGCGCATGCAACAATGCTCATTAACCGACGACAGGGTTTACGATCGCATGCTAAAACAAGACAATATCACAATTTTTTTCGTATTGGGAATGTTTAAGAGGACAACTAACTTTCCGTTGTTGGCTCGTTACCCCTTCCCCTCCCGGCCAACGGATTCCTCTATAGTGTACTCTCAAAGGCTTAAGTAAGTCCCTTTCCTCCTGCCTGAATTGTACATGCTAATAGTGTCCCTGGTCATTAGAGAGAAACATGTTGAACATCCCAGTGAAGATTTTCAAAAGATCCCACAAGCACCGCCAACTCTATATCGCGTACTATTACAGAACGCCAACACCTAGCAATCCAGTGAGATACCACAGCGCACTGGTTTCCTTGCCTGTGCAAGCCGTCGAGGGCAAATCCGACTCCGAGGCCCCCAGCGAGAACGAAGGCTCCCCCACCCTTCAGGTTACCCCTTTGTGTCCATCTTCAACAGACTCTTCCCTGGCCATCAAATTCCATGCCGTCAATGTGCCATTGAATGAGAATGGCCGCGGACGCGTGCTATGGAAGTCCCGTGTCGAGAAAGAGGACCCTCATATTGTAGGCACAAACCTCCGTACACGCCTTGTGTGCCTTATGTACGTTGGAACCGTGTCTTCCAACACCAAGCTGGAAAAGATATTGAAAAAAGTTGAGGCGAATAAGTATGCCGATGAACGTCCAGACTACTTCTGCTCCACGTGGGTGTGTGAAGCATTGTCGGTAAGCATCTATCCCTTTATTACGCCTAATGCGGACGTTGACGTTGATCTGCCTTGGTATAGTTGCTCGTCGAAGAAAAAATGATCAGGCCGCTCTCTGGCCCTCCAGCAGAGTTCTGGGAGATTGGTGCTCGTTATGCGGACAAATGGAAAGAAGGACATCAATCTCAGATTTTTTCGACTGAGACGGCAATCCCCTGTTGTGATAGGGACAGCAAGGAATTCCCTACTCCAATAAGTCCCGTACATGGATGATCTCTGAATTTGGCATGGCTCTCCGAACTCATAGGAGGTTACAAGAATCTGTCGTGCTGTAATACTTACGTTTGAAAGTTTATGTTAATAATGCAATAGTAATCCTAGGTCTGTTGTAATAATGTAGTATTATACTTCTACAGAGTAGTTAACATTGTTCTCAACTCATCAAATTGCTGGAAGCTCCGTGTCACACTGCCATAACGCGAGATGTGGTCTTTGTTTTCGACGCGGTATCAAATGATGTTGAGTTTTACATGCGGTTGCCTACAATTCTTTCCATAACTGAATCTGGTGACTTTGTGTAACTTTACGCGGCAAATAGACGGTCAACGTTTCAGCCGAATTTCACACAACTCGGAGCAATTAGCATATGGGAGGCCATGGTCTTTGAGTCCCTTTCAGGCCTGCTTTCCGGGATGCTTAACAGAGCGAAGAAAGCAGTTTTAAGTGGTACGACAGACACGGTTCGTACAGTCCGAAACCTCGGGCTATCGCTAAACAAGGGTTGTTGGACCTGTCACCTGGCATATCGATGACCATGTTGAACCTTGCTGGTTTATGGGGCGGATCGAGGCCGATGAGGACTGGGTTTGGGACAAAGGAGGCATTAGAGAAAAAGGTGTGTAAATTCAAACTTAATTGACCATTGTTCTTCAGTCTCAAAGTATATACCTCACAAATAGGGCACATATATATAATTCACGGTGTTGACGATTCCCGGGCTATCCTCGCCGTGCCTGACAATTTTCCAAAGGCTGTTGATCAGCGGTGGGTTCTGGCATCAAATGCCGACGAGTTCGCAAACGAACGACCCTGATCCGCAGGCTCTTTGGGTGCGCGAGTTGATACGCGAAAGTAATGTCGAAGATATGGCCGCGGGACGTCGAGCTTTTCGGAAGAGCATTAGATTCGAAAGAGTTTTGGGAAACGTTCGATTTGAATCCAGTTAGAGCGCGTTCGGATTGACCGCTGATCAATGTAACGTTGATCCTCTCATCAATAATCAATCTCATCATCCAATCATTCAGTCATCTCGCGGTGGGTTTTTGTAATTTCAGGTGACGCGATTTGGAGGACGGTTCACATGCGTCAGTACGCGTCAGTATTCGCGTCGCGTTTCCTTCTCCTAAAGCTAAACAAATTTGTTAGTGCACGTGGTAGATCGATCAAACCCCAAGCTTAGTCACTAGTCTTAGTGCAGGTGCATGTGAACAATCTGCCTGTCGTAAGTGTGCATAAGACTTCCTGATCAATTAAGCTAGTCCGTAAACGGGACTAGTAACTAACATCTGTTCGGGAGAACTTTTTGCTCTTAAATTGGAGAATGGTCTTATTCTGCTCTTTGCCCCGCTCCCTCTACCATGCGTGTCGCTGCTGTTGGGCTTTTCAGCTTTGCAGTTCTCAGTGCAATATTGTCAGCAGGGGTTGCAGGTACAAGCGTTGGCGTCATCTATCACTGTACCGTGCCAAATACAGTGGCATTGACATTCGTGAGTACTCAATGTTCAATTGTTCAATTGTTGATAGATGCTAACGATGTACAGGACGACGGGCCGTGGAAATATGCGTGAGTGTGTGATCCCGGAAGTTGTTCATCTAAGATCAAATCTATCTGCATAGAAAGGACGCTAGCGACATGCTGACTACTGCTAATGCAAAGGGAACATTCTTCTACAGTAAGTCTTAGTATTGCATCATACGCCTATTCAAATCTGCAATAGATGGGAATAACTGTAAGAACGAGTCTCAGAAACAAGATGGGCAACTCTAGCTCACTTCCTGTGTCCTCAGTCGATTGTATTTTTAACGCTGATGAGGTAGACCGTGCCCAGTACGTCTACAGCCAGGGCCACCAGATTGCATCGCATACCTGGAGTCATCCCGACCTGACAACATTATCTCATGATCAAAGTGTGTCTCATATGAGTTAGTAGCAACTAATCGAGCTGAAAGAATGCTTTTAGTTAATCAAGAGATGGAGCGAATCGAGCGTAGGCTCATTTTGAAATGTAATCGCTGCAGTCTTAACTCATACAATGTACAGAGGCAATATTTCTCATCACTGGGGCCTATCCAGCGTTCACCCGACCCCGTGTGTAAACTTTTCGTTTACTTTTATAGAGAGATTACTGATGAGCTTTTTCATAAAAGCGTACGGGTATATCAATAGCCTCGTGACTCAAGTTGCGCAGGAACGAGAGCAGGACTTGGTCATTTGGGATTTTGTGTGAGTACTCAAGAAAACTGCTGGGCTCTAGTGAACGAACCCATTCCCGTTTGAAAGTCCTGGAGACGCCGTTAATGCTACGGTCGCAAAGCAGAAACAGAACTATCTCAATATCTCAATGAGCCATCCAAGTACGATTCTGACTCTCAACCATGAAACGCATGGTATGTCGTTTCTTTTACGCTTTACTTGGTCTCACGCTTTGTTTTTGGGATTAGAATCGACCATGTAAGCCCAGTCTATTTATTGCATTTGTTAGCGGAGTTGATGCTCATTTTTGTAGATACCAAACCTTGCCGTATGCTATTCAAAAGCTCCAAGGAGCTGGTTATAACCTGGTGACTGTCGCGGAATGCTTAGGAAAACAGCCGTACAAGTACACCCAAGCCGCATCCACTAGGAATGTACGTCGTGCTTCACCTTCCTGTATATAATAAGTTAATTCTGACGCCTTGATTAAACTTAGTCTTCCTGGCATTGCTAGGGGATCCATTTCATTCTTTTTGTTTTTCTTAGATTCCTTAGGACTTTTTCGAGTTATACCACGATACTATTTGGAGTTATTTCTGTAGATAGCTAATTCGGTGCACTATTTTATGGTACTATTCTAGGTAATTGTTTTATAGTTGTTGTAGACATGAATGTTGTGACAGTGAAGAAGCGCTTGGAGAAATATTATATATCTGTGAATGAAAAATCAATGGCCTCTATCGACCACTTTGTCCCGATTCAAGAAGCCTTCAAGGCATTTGTTCAACTCGTGATATTCTGGATCACGCTATTCCATATCCGTTTGAAAATTATCGAGTTATGTCCACAGCAAGGAAGGCACAGTGTCAAACTCGTCGGGATCGATCAACCTCGGTACACGTACATAGTAGGTCAAGCAACCATAGCATCTTCTATCCACAATAGCGTTGGTTATCTTCTATCTACAACAGCGGCGTGGGCAAACTCGAAGGGGCCTAACATCACAGCCTATCCCGCAGCCATCGTAACAGGCCAGCTGTCCCACCTTCCTTCCACACCATACGGTAAGGAACCTGGAATATGGAGCCTGAGCCAGATAATAGCATATCATTGGAAGCAGAACAATTACGCATTGCCCTCAACCGAGAACTGTTTCAACGGTAGCATCCCCAGCTCGGGTGGCAATTCCAGGATGTCATTGTAACCCACATCAAGCTCTTCAAGCGTCCAGGTTACGTTCTCAGCAGAGGCTTCGGATATCCTGAAAGAAGACGCGATCGCTTTGAACCCGTCTAGATTCCACAGTTTGTTACCGCGTAACCGCAGACATTTCAGTCCCTTTCTTTGGTTTGAAGCGTAGCACAATTCCCGAAGCACCACCTCCGAGAATGAATCCCTCAATGCGTTCTCGGACAAATCGAGAATCTGCAGGTTTGGGAACAGAAGAATAATCAGAGGCAGCATTTCCCGTTGTAATCGCGAATGCGACAAATCGGGATCTGTGCCCAGCGTACGCCACATGAGAGGAGCCCGATCAAGAAGCCCGCAGTTCTGGAGGTTGGGCTCTTCCAGGCCTGGTAGCTGGTTATCGTATACTGTCTCGGAGAGCGCAATGGACTTGTCTAGGCTGCGGTTGCAGAGGATGAGCGAACGTAACGAATGGGCCCAGGGCTGGGTGACTATAGCATATAGAGGCAAAGTAGGAACTGGGTTTGAACCGGTGTCTGTAGGAGAGGTACGCGCATGGGGCGCTTTCGGAGGGGGTAATGCCAACGTTCGGGTTTCTTCCGAGTAATAGCGAGCTGTCATAAGTGCCTGGTGTTCCGCCACTTTACCGTCATCTGGGTTATTATCTGGTATTTTACCAAAGTTTGTATCATTATTTGGTGCTTAGATCACTGTATACGCACCCGTGAATGGCGGAGGCCAATAAAAAATTCTATCGAACGATGAATTCTCTCAATCATCCAGTTGACAGTGCGTGTCCGATAAAGCAAAGGCACTACATGATTTCCGAGAGAGCTTTGTTTGTCTTGGTTGACCTTGCCAAACAAGCGCATTTAGCACCCTCTGCGCCCTCAGAAATTCTTGCTTCCGTTCAGAATGCCTCAGTTACGCAATTCATCGTCCAAACCGTCCTTACGAACGCCCACGACGCCCTCAAAACCACGCGCATTTGCCACGGCAAGTACGCCGGCTAAGACGAGCAGTTCTAGCGGGGCCGCAAAGCCCAGAACTCCCGTTCCGCCAAGATCCCCCGTGAAACCGAAGACAGCGGCTTCCCACAGTAAAATCAAGCCGATGGAGGCGGAAAAGCCTGCTCCCGCGTTGAGTGTTAGAGAGGCCATTGCGCTGAAAAGAGCCGAAGCGAAAAAATTGCAGGCAAAGTCCAGCCAGAGTACCCTCGGCGGCTCGGATGACGCACAGTCCGCAGCCTTGGATGCTCCCGCCCAGGATGGCGACAACCTTGGTCGGCTTTCGCTGAGACAAGTTATCGAGCGTGCTCGAAGCACAGGTAAGCGATTCAACCATTCTGTAAAGTCGTACTAGATTCAGCAATGAAGGTCGGTCTGGTGATTAGGCTCTATCAATCTTGCCACGCGCTCTCTTCCATGTTTACCTTCTGCATTGTTCGAGATGCATTTGGGTGTCACGCCGGAAGCCCTGAAATCAGTGCCGAACGAACCACCCCTACCACCACCTTCGTCTACGGAACTTCGCGTTAATGCAAGACGCAGCAATAGTCCCGCGTGGTATGAAGCTCAGGACTTGCAGGTATTGAAGGCCTGGAACAACGAGATCGTTGAAATTCAACCCGAAATCTCATTGTTCGGATCTCTTAAAACGGTCGACGTGAGTTCAAACCATGGCTATTACTATTCATTCCTGATTGTCCCGTAGTTGCACCAGAATAAAATTACCTCGTTGCCAGAATCGATGGGCAATTTCATGTCATTGACGAATTTGGATCTATCCCACAATGAACTAGCTTCTCTACCAGAGAGCCTGTTCTCACTCCCGGAGTTAATCAATCTCAATGTTTCTCATAACAAACTAACATCACTGCCGTTTAATGCACCGTTTGAGGGGAACGGGCCGACTGCAAGGCGTGTCAGTACAAACTTCTTTTCAGCAACGATCGAAAGAGCGTCTTCGCCTCTTCCTCGATTACAAACGCTCGAGGCTTCCCAGAATCAAATTCGTGCTAGCGCGATTCATCTGCAGATTCCGTCTTCGCTCACCAAGCTCGATCTGTCATCTAACCCTCTCGATGGGGATGGTGACAATGCTTCATCCCAAGGCCTCTTACGAGTTCTGGGAGGCCTGCCGAAGCTGACCGAGTTGTGTATGGAAAAAGCTGGCATCAACGACGAAGCCTTTCCAGGATCTCTCTCTTCGGCTTCGTTCCCAAACCTTCGGTTATTTGATTTGGCAGAAACGAAAGTAACCCTCGACACGGTCAAGAGGGCTTTGATGGAAATGAGACAAACGTTGGATTACAACTACTCAACGCAGGAACCCCCAGCAGGTGTATGTCGTGTCATTGTTGGGAAAAAGACGCTCAAAGAGGCATGGGAGATTGAAATCGAAAGGGAGGCGAAACAGCGGTCGCTCAAAGTCAGAGAAACGGGCGACGCACAAGAGACAACGGTTCCCAGGTCATCTCAATCTCCTATACCTGTGGCTCCACTCAAGAAAGAAGCAGTTAAGAAACATGTCGCGAAAGAGGTCATTAAAGAACCATGGGAAATAGAAGCGGAGCAAGGACTGTTGACTGAGGGCACGAAACGGCGGTTGCGCGCGATGGCTGCAGCCGAAGAACAAAAGGCGCTAGGGCATGGGAGGATGTCGTCGATTGGATCATCTGTGTCCGCTGCTTCTTCACCGTCGCCTACCCCAGGGCAGAACCAGACAACAACCCTTTCACTGTCTAGTCCGAAATACTACTCGGAGGCGACATTGACTCTAACGCTGCCTCCTTGCACACCCCCATCCAAGACAGCTGGTCACAACCGGGCGTTTTCACTGGCAACTATTCCGCTTGCTGCTCCAGTAGCGACGACAGACATTGCCGTCCCAATTCCTACTCTTCCACTTAACGTTATCGTAACGCATACATTTGCCAACTCTCTCCGAACCCTAGTCCTCGTCAACCGTCGCTTGGACCGCTGTTTCGCGCTTCCAGGTGGCCCTGTGGAAGAAAATCTCTTGCCAAACTTGGAAGAACTTGACTTGGAGAATTGCAATCTTCCAGATATGATCTCGGTTTCGCGAGGTTCGGGCCCACGGACGAGCGAGTCGATCATTCCTTTGATAACTAGGCTGTTCCACAACTTGCAAACCCTCAATCTGTCTTACAATCTGTTGAGCGGGTTTTTGCAAGACGCAGAGGCACTCTCAGCACTGATCCTTGCGAGTGGAGGGAGGCGCGGATTGAAACATTTGCGTCTCCGAGGGAATGGGATCAAAGATCTTGATGGGTTGCAAGGCGTCGCATCTATGTTTAAAGGATTTAGAGAGGTTCCGGGGTGGAAGCTGGACGAATTGGATATCAGGGATAACAATGTTGAGAAGCTGCCGCCCGAGCTTGGGCTGCTGCCATTGGATGTGTTTCTGGTTGACGGTAATGTGTAAGTGCTTGTTATTGTGTTGTCCTTAACTCGTTTTTTTTTTCTTATGAGTGTGAACAGATTCCGAGTTCCTCAGCGTCGTATCTGGGAGAGGGAGGGTACGAAGGGGTTGTTGAGCTGGCTGCGTGGCAGGATTGAATGATTAATGTACATGACGGTTCTATGCTTGCATTATGTTTCTGAGCAATATATAGTTGCTATTAGTAGCGTGTTTATTTGATGACGACACGCTTTAGCTGCCATCACACACGTTCAAGATGTGGCAAGACGTGGCCTTGGACCTTTTCTTCCTTGTCGTAGGCTTTCTGTATGTCCTACTGGCCCCATATACGAAAGTAGAAGAGAGCTTTAATCTCCACGCGACTCACGATGTGCTCATGTATGGAGTGCGGCCAGGCGCCTTGTCAAGCTATGATCACTTCACCTTTCCAGGTGCTGTTCCCCGTACATTCCTGGGCAGCGTTCTCCTAGCCTGGATATCAATGCCCCTGATAGCATTGCGGAACAATGTAGGCCATGTGGCCTCAAAACTTGACCTACAAGTCACCAGTACGTGTCCCAACGTTGAACGGTAGTTTCAGCAAGTGACTTATTTTATTCCAGTCAGACTCACGTTGGCAATGCTCAATGTCATTGGCCTATGCTATCTCAGACGCGCCGTCTCCCGGAGATTCAACTATCAGTCGGGTGTTTTCTTTGTTCTGTTAACATGCTCGCAATTCCATCTGCCCTTCTGGATGGGCAGAACCCTGCCGAATATGTTCGCACTCTTGCCTGGTCAGCATGAATGCCATATTTTATCGTCCTATGTTCACCTTTGACACTTATTCATGTTGCAGTAAATATCGCAACGTCGTGGCTTGTTGGTCATAATCCCGTTTCCGTGAGACTCGCAAAGCGAGCCAACAAAATGGCCATCGCTTTGTTGACCTTCACTGCTGTAGTGTTGCGAGCCGAAATAGCTTTGCTTCTTGCTCCATTGACGCTTCAAACCCTATTAACACGCAAACTAACTGTCCTGGAAGTCATCAGAGTTGGCCTTTATTCAGGCATCACCTCCATTGGTAGGCCAAAACGACGTAATGTGCGCCTTTCTGACATCCCCCACAGCGCTTACAACCGCTGTCGATTCTTACTTTTGGAAGACATTTCCGCTGTGGCCCGAGCTCCAAGGCCTGTATTTCAACGTCTACCTAGGCAAAAGCGCAGACTGGGGTGTACGTTTTTTTTGTTGTCGTATATTTCAATTTCCCTCACTCAGTGACAGATCTCACCCCCACTTGAATACGTAAAGAGTCACCTTCCGAAATTACTCCTTGGATCCCTTCCACTCTCTGTCGTTGGGATAGTGATCGACAGTCGTATCCGATCTCTCCTCTTCCCCAGCGTATCATTCATTGCTCTGTTGAGTTACCTTGGACACAAGGAATGGCGCTTCATCATTTATGTCGTGCCCATTTTCAATCTGGCTGCCGCCCGTGGTGCTTCGTTTCTGTCGGTACATCATTTTCCGATTTATTGCTCAGACTGATGATCTGCCAGCTGCGTCCGTAAATCCGCCTCTCTCCGCCGAATATTCATCTTAGTGACAACATCTATTATCTCCATGAATGTATTGATAACATTTATATTCGCGCTTTCATCAATGTGGAACTACCCAGGCGGCGAAGCCATGATGGCCCTCCATCAAACCTACCATCCGTCATATAAACGTACGCACCTCCTACTCATTCGTTCCACCTCTAACATATCTACGGCATTGACAGCGACGCCACACATCCACATCTCCAACCTAGCAGCCCAGACGGGTGCATCACTTTTCCTCCATCTCAACTCCCCTCCCTATCCTCCACCATACCTTCTATCAAAACAGCCATCACCTCGATTTTCTGCATGGACGTACAACAAAACTGAGCATCTAAGCGATCAAGCGATTGCGTCGTCTCACCAAATTACGCATGTTATCGCAGAGAACGCGCCGGGTCCCGTACTTGGTAGAACGTTTAAGCCAGTCACTAGCATTTTGGCTTATGAGCGGTGGACCATTGATAGATACGCTTTTTTGAAATTGAAAGGAGAGCTCCTTATGCGGCCATGGGAGATTACGAGGGTGGTAAAGATGGATAAAACGCAGAAGTTGTGGATTTTGGAACGTACAAACGAATGAGATATGATTGTAAAGTTGATGTACCTTTAGACGATCGCGCTTCCGTTATCTCAGAAACTGGTCTGTGTTATTGAACATGTGTTAGGCGCCGTATCAATGAGTGACCTTTGCAGCACATCCGCAAGTCAACAAGTTCGATTCCCTGGTTATTTGCAGGAAGTTATAAGCTAACATACCATCATCAATTGAGATAGTTAATAATAATGTATTCGTTAGGTCCGCACGATATATGCTCTTACTACGTTGTCTAACGATCCCTTGCTAGGTATCACCCAGCCACTGATAGCCTCCGTTGATTTAAATATTTGAGTACATGCGCTTGTAGTTGGATTGAGCGCTATTTCCGCAATTCTAGAGTAAATTGTCAATGCTGTCATTGCGGAATTGTAAAATCATACACACTAGTTGTACCCTCGACAGGCCATAACGCCGCCACCACCACGCAAACTTGCAAAGAACGTAACACTACTACTTGCTCTCCTTCGGAGGTCTTTGTCCGAAAATCCCGGTTCCAACGCGTACAATATCGCTTCCTGCCTTGATTGCCGCCTCAAAGTCGCTTGACATGCCCATGCTCAGAACCAATCGACCATCTTCTTCTCTACCCCATCGTTTTGACTCAGGCAACCGGTCAAACTCGTCGGTTAGCCATTGATGTAAAACGTCTCTGGTCTCCTTGAGACGCTCGAAATCTGCATTCTCTCCCGATTCAGCTGCCTGATGTGATTGATCAATGGCACCTATGGTCATCAGACCTTCAAGACGAAGGTGTGGACATTCCGTTATGATGTGCTTTGCAAGTCGAGTGAGCTCTGTATCGAGTTTGGCATCGTCTATTGATTTTGAGAGGGTCGGAAGGCCTGATTTGGACTCCTCGCCTGAGGTATTGATCTGAATGAGGATACGTAGAGGCGTGTCGCGCTCAGGAGGGATGGACTTGTTGAGTGCGGTAGCTGCCTTGGTGGAGGTCAAGGTTTGTATAGCGTAAAGGTTAGGAATTACTGGATCGGGGTGTCAGCGAAATACACCGATTAAAATCGAAGGCTAGCATACAAGCTAGTGTTTTTGCTTTATTTGACTGTAATGTACCAATGAAATGCCATCGTATATCTCGAGGGAGCTATGGACTATCTCTGAGCCTCAATATGACGAATTTTTCGGTTTTAGACGCACCACTTCAGATTTCTCCACCAACTCCTGCACATAGTTCTCTCCAAAGTCCAGTTGATTTCCTGATTCATAGCAAGCCAATATATCGGACGCAGGTTGATACTTTGATACGGCTATCAGTTTAGGCTGGCGAGCTGAGGGCGCTGGAGATGACGAGACAGATGAATAGGCGGTTCGGATGCGTTCCCGGACGTCTGCGAGCGATTCTAGTAGTTCAGCAACGCGTTCTGGAGTAGCATTTATCGCCTGTACCGCTGCTGCTGACATCTTGTGTGGTGCCTTATATGAGTTATATCTGTGCCTGCGGCCCAAGATCCTTGATGCGGCTGCTCGTGTTCCCATCTAGCACGGAAGATGCCGAAAGCATGGCTAGCTAGCTCAGGCTTAGTTGGTTAGAGCATTGCGCTAATGACACGAACGTCTTGGGTTCGACCCCCAGCTGGGCTACTCTAATGTTTTCCCGTTTCTTCTCCTTTTGCACATTGACGCTGACGAATCGACAAACATGACTCTACCATGGCCGCACGACACTAGCTAAACAACATTGCAAGGGGTCCCTACCTTTGATCGGGCCCTCGGAAAGAGTGAGGTCTCTAAAGGTCAATGGCTCGATGCGCAGGACACGGCCACCCACTACAGAGGGAAGACGACGTGTTAAGCGACAAGCTTGGAGGGCAATCGCATATCCTACATTGCGTTCGTGACATTGGCTGACGACGAAAGTGTTCGCTGGCCACTCGTTTTTATCCGGGATCCATGGCTTCGTGCTTAGTCCGCATGTCCCCACATCGGTTGTTGGCCTTATGCGTTTACCGTATAGAAAAGCAATATACCAACCAGCATGACGGGTGCCATCCCTCACTGACGTTGATACCAACTCAGTACCTATGACCTCTGAAGCGTCATGCTTATGGAATGCCTCGACTGGATTACTGTATACCACACCAGCTACTCGCTGTCTTCACTGTGGAATACGTTGGATCTCCCGGAGAACAACTGATTTGACTATGCATTAACACGCTGCTCACTATAGCTTTGAAATGGTTTCTGACAGCGTAGCGTTCAAAGGTTGAAGCAAATTGTCAGGTCACGGGCTAAAGTAATGACAAGGATGCCAGGTGCTCGAGATATCAAATTAACGGCAGTGAAAGTAAGCAATATCGCAGGAGACACCTAACGCGCGTATGTTTGCATGTTTCCATCCTTATCTTGTGTCTTGTATTTGAACTGACACTGCCCAGGTAGATTATGGATCCGGCAGCAGTGAAATTATACAAAAATTGCCCACTGTCGTGTAACTAAGAGACAGTTGCTTTTATAGACTGTTGATGCTTGCTTTAGATGAAGCTACAGAGCGTCGGAAAGATCAAGTAGAGCAAGGTTCATGCTCTTCGCCAACGCAGACTCACCAAACTTATTAGGCTTAACCAATACTCCGAGATTTTTAATAACGTAAACCCTTCAGTCTCCACCTCTTCTTCGAAGCTTACCATGAGCGAGTTAGCTATGGGGATTAAATGTTCAAGGATGGAGCGACCGTCAAACGAGACGAGAGGGATTGAAGACTATCTTGAACACATGGAGTTCGTGCGTTTCCATACAATCGCATATATCATAATATTTATATTCCACGCGTCTGTTGTGCTACATTAGCAGGCTTGCAGTAATAGGTATGCATGTCACCCACCCATCATCATGAAATCACGAAACGACATTTCCTCATTCCAGACTTTGCCTAATTTGCTCGTCGATCGTCAGGTCGATCTTAGCCGGCGATGACGACAGTGCCCGACTATAAAGCTGACGTGCTCGTTTTGAATGAGCAGCCCTAATTATGACAGA